>PVKP010016578.1:0-47867 GCA_004027715.1 Plecturocebus donacophilus
TCACCGTAACCTCTACCTCCCAGCTTCAAGCTATTCTCCTGCCTCAGCCTCTTTAGTTACTGGTGTGAGCCACTACACCTGACTAATTTTTGTATTTTTAGTAGAGACGGAGTTTCACCATGTTGGCCAGGTTGGTCTCACACTCCTGACTTCAGATGATCCACCAACCTCAGCCTCCTAAAGTGCTGGAATTACAGGCATGAGACACGGTGCCCAGACAGTCTGGTATATTATTTACATTAGAGCTAATTTTAGGAAAATCTTATAAACAAATCTTTCAAATTTTAATCAATTTGACCATAAAGTAAGATTTCTATAAACTTTTTATAACCTTTTCCCATTTCCTATTTAAGAGCAAATCAATGCTCCAAGAACACCCTGTTATTCTAACACATGGGCCCAGATACTGGTCTTGCATCAGGGTGTTTTTGAAATTAATAGTTCATTTATAGAAAAACTCTGAACTAATCTTGCCCCTCAAAATTGGCCCTTACAATCTCACATGCCTACCTCTTCTGCAATTAGTCTCTGGACCTAGAAGGATTGATAGTTTTAATTTCTGGCCTCATTTCTCACTAAAACAGATACCTCCCAGGTCTAAAGACAGGCTTCAACTTGTGTCATTACTCTAGATTTATCAGGGATTGGTCCCTTTTTTGGACCTAGGAGTCAAAGGCCAGTAACTTAACAGCAAAAGGATTGGTTTATAGAATATATATACTACAGAAAGTCCTGAACATGCCACGGGCTGCCTGCAGCACTTCAAACCACTGTATTTAAGTGGTTAGGTTACTCACTGCATATTTCTGGTTGCTAGCATTCTAGTGACAGAACTGTGACCAAAAGCGTCAAAAGTGTGATGATTTTGGTCACATGGCAAATTTATTAATGTAAGACAACTAACTTTTCTGTCCATTAATTTTTTTAAAGTAAATGTAAATATCAGTTTGGAAATTCAATATGAGGGTAAATAATCTTTCACTTATATTTTATACAACAAAACAGGGACAAAGTAAGAACAAGCATACAATCATTTCTTTTCAGCTATTTTAAAGGAGCATTATCATATATTTCCAAGATTAGTTTCTAGATACAATATTGACAACTGATTATATAACTTCTGCCACTAAACTATTCATACCAGTGTAACACTTATACATGTTTTGTTTTCAGATATATACATGAAGGTACATTAGTGATAAATGGCTTGGATCAAAGTTTACGAGAAAGTCTCATAATTTTTTATTACTACTTAATCCAAGTGAATAGCACTTAATTTTAATAATGGTAAATACAGCTGGATTTTCTTGGGAAATACCAATCACTTAAGGACGAGGTTAATCTTTCCTGAACATTAAAACTTTGTATTCACATTGCAATTTTTATTATCTAACCAAAAAAATCTAAAACAAACTCAAGTTATTGATTGAACTGAATTACCTAATTACTTTGGAAATAAATGCATTTTAAACATTTTTATTCTTACATCATTTTATAAGCAGAAAATTAAATAATGCACTATTTTTGCTGAAAACTTGTATAAATAAGTCTTTTACTTATTTTTTATTTTCACCAGCATCCTTAAAGCTCTTGAATCTCTCTAGATAACCAGAGGTAAGCAAAATCAACCAAAGTTTAAATGGCTGATGTGCTCTACCATTTTTTGCAAGCTTGACAAAGGTAGTTTAGGAATTCTAGAAAGATAGAACAAATGATAGCTTGTTGGAAATGCATAAGAAACAACATGACTATTTATAGAACCAAATAAAAGCCTTCTACTAGAAACTAAAACATCAACAATTCTATATATGTCTACATAAGTAGAACCCAAAGGAGAACCAACAGCAAATAAATAAAAATTAAAGGCAAAAACAAATAAACAAACCAACTCCAAATTTTTTTCCTACTCAGTTAATCTTGGAGGCTAACATGTTACCCAGAGCCTTAAAAAAATATGATAGATATTTCATTCCTGGAACACAAATTAATCTTTTTAGGTCTACCACTATACATTTTATGCCATTAAGAAATTCACTTTAGGCATATGATCAGTAAGTAATTCAGTACTAGTACTATCTATGCAGAAGAGCAAACACAGTGTGAAACAAAGCAATGTGAGCATTTATGTGAAATTTGGCTCCGTGTTAAATCTGGCTTCATGCTTAACTATGTTAAAAAAAGACTTGCCAATTAGCTAATGTATTTCATTATATTTCTTAGTTTAGATTCATTGAGATTAAGAGCTTTAGCTATAATCAACGTTAATTAGCCTAATTTCTCCAAGTTTCTATCAGGTTTTAAAAAGTATTTTACTATTTAAATTTTTTCAGCTTTCTATTTTCTCTGTATGTGCATAAAGATAGACACACAGAAAACCAGAAAAAAATCACATACAACTTTCACAGGCCATTTATGATATGCTTGGACTTTCTATTTTGTCCTAAATTTGCTTTTCTTTTTTTAATAACCAGTCATTTTATTTTAGGACAAAAATTCACACTGCGAGATCCTTTCTCATACAAAATTATTGTCTTTTCATTATAACCTTCCTTACCAAAAGCATATCTTCATATTCATAACTTTTTTTCACATTTCTCTCTCCTACTTACTGGTTCCTTTGTATATTGTTTAATAAATATCCTTTTCAAGTCTAAAATTTAACTTTTAGATAACTCCTGAATTTGACAAAATTATTCTTTTAACTAGAAACATATTTTTAGCACATTTTATTTACAGGATTATGTATTAACTATAATTCTTACCTTTAGTAACCTTAAATTTTACTGAAACCTTAGAAAGCAAGAAATTCTGAAGTATCAGATATTAGCATTTTATAGATGGAAATAATTCCACAATTTATAGAAACATATTTTTCCATATCATAATCCTTTCTTAATTGGAAATGACTCAGACATCCAATAAGCATCAAAAAAATTGTTAGGATTTAAATTACACAAAAAGTTCCCCTATGATGCTTAATCATTTACATTTTATTTATTTTTGGCAGTTTATGTAGATTGTTTATGCATTGCTTATTTTCTTGTTAACAACTTCATAACCTGTGGATATCAGGTGTTCACCTAAATAAGAACCTTAAAGTTAACTATATGTACATTTTCATCAATAACTCAAAAGATTCTGCTATTTTAATTAAACCAACAATATTAGTCTTACTTATCAAAAAATCACACAAACAAAAATCTTTTTGTTTGACTGGGTTTATAGTTTTATAATGGGTCCCAATCCCTCACACCTCAAAATATCTAGCAGAGGCAAATATAAAACCAGACAAAAATGTATGCTGACCGTTCTGAAGACATTTCTATTTTTATTTTACCAATAATTTTAACACTAGCTTACTAAAGATTTACTTAAGTCACATGAACTTGAATAATATTTTGGACTTATTTACTTCATTTATGTGTGCTCTTTTATTTACAAATAATTTGCTAGACATAAAATAAAATATAACAAATGTACATCGACATGAGCACATCTAGACATGTGCACACACATGTAAACAAAGATCCAATAGCTTTTACGTCAGAACTCTAGCCATGAGATAGCAACACAGACTCACTGGTTTACATGGTTATACTTGATTTGTTCCAATAGGTAATCAAAAGAATGCTGTGAACCAAAATTTTGGGCAAAACAGTTTTTATGTCTGTTTGATTTTTAAAGGCCAAACCTCCCCAAATGCCAAAGAATACTGGGATCAAACAATACCAAAGAATATTACATACTAACCAGGCCTGACCCTGCTTAGAACAGCATCGCAATAACCTGAGTTCATGGAACTCCATCACACTTTTACATTCAACAGCAAACTCCAGGTTCTAAACAATGTTGGGTCCAAGTAGTATTACAAAAGAATATCACTTTCTGGAATTCTAGTTTCTCATGATACACACACAATCGCCAAAACAAAATCCAATTGCTGCAGCAAGAAACAAGCCCCAGGAGTGTTCAAACTGAAACAGTCAACAGTTGGGGTTCTTCATCACTCCATGGTTCTGCTCGAATGACCTTTAGGAATTTCCCAAATTGAGAGGAGTTCATCCCACTGCCTGATACCCACAAAAGACACTGACTTGCCCAGATGCAGCACACAACATGCAGTTACACACAAGCCCCCAAAATGTCCAAGCTGAAGCAGGGTACTTTCATCTCTCAGTGAGTTTGGCTTGTTCAACCAGCACATGAAGAATTTCTGCTTTCTGGGCCCACAAAGGACACTCACCAATCCAGATGCAGAGGCCACATTTCAAAAGCTGTTTTTTCCAAAGCAATCAGGAATACAGTAGGGGCTGGCTGTGGCAGGCCCAAAGAGAGATGGAAACTCACCTCCAGCCAAAATTGGGCGGGCAGCTGCTTAGGAGGATTTCTGAGATTCCTTGTCTAAGGCAGCGAACCCAGGAGCAACTCATATTCCAGTTTAGGGAACCAGCATCTGTTACCGAAACACCAGAGGTTCAGTCTAGGTCCTGCTACTCACTGCACATAAAGCCAATCACTGAGGCAATGATTATTGCCAAGGTAGAAGGCTTTAATCACGTGTTATAGCTGAGGAGATGAGAGATCACTTTAAATCCATCTCCCTGCCCAACTAAAATTAGGGCTTTATATAGCAGGGAAGAAATGTAACTATGTGTGAGAAAACAGGAACTCAAGAGGGGCAATGAAGCAGTCATGATGAATGAGGTGCCTGGGGTCTCAAGGTCTGGAGGTGATGATATGGTTAGTTTAAGTTCTTTGATACTTTTTTTAGAGGCTTAAGTGTCCTTTCCTGAGGAAGGAACTCAGATAAAGCAAATGTAAGCTTTAAGCTTTAAGACAAGAAGGACCAATTTCTGTGTTTAATTTAAAAAAATGTCTATGGGACTATTGGGTTGTGATATAGTTTGGCTGTGCCCCCAACCAAATCTCATCTTGAATTGTAGTTCCCATAGTTCACGTGTGTCATGGGAGGGACCTAGTGGGAATTAATTAAATCATGGGGGTGGATCCCCCATGTTATTCTGATGATAGTGAGTAAGTTCTAATGAGACCTGATGGTTTTATAAGAGGCTTTTCCATCTACTAGGTTCTCATTCTTCTCCCTTCCATAGTTGTAGGGAGAAGGACATGTTTGCTTCCTTTTCTGCCATAATTCTGTTTCCTAAGGCCTTCCCAGCCATGCTGAACTATGAGTCAGTTAAACCTCTTTCCTTTATAAATTACCTAGTCTCAGATATGTCTTTATTAGCAGCATGAGAATGGACTAATACAGGATGGTTTCTTCCTGGAGGGCATTCTTCCTGGAGGGCAAAGCATTTTTTCAGAGGCCAACATGCAATGGATCAATGTGGAAAAGTTAACATTTACCTTATAGTGTAATTAAAAAAAAATTAAACAGTTCATTCTTATTTTTATATAGGCTTAATATTAGGTTCACTTAATTTTTAAAATTGTAAATTATAGTTACACATATTTATGTGGCACAAAGTGATGTCATGATTTATAAATATAATGTGGAATAAGTAAATCAAGCTAATTAACATATTTACTGTATTTACCATGCTGCATATTATTTACTATAGTCTTCATGCTGTATAATATATCTAAAACAACAACAATAACAACAAAAACTACTCCCCCTATCTAATTAAAACATTGTAGACTTTATTTTTTAAAGAAGTTTTAGGTTCAGAGTAAACTTTAGTGGAAGGTAGAGTTTTCCTACATACCCTCTTCCCAACATATGCACAGCCATCCTACTCTCAACATCTTGCACCAGAGGTAAATTTGTTATAGTTGACTAACCTATATTGACAAATCTCTATAACAAAAGCACATGGTTCAGATTAGGGTTTCTTCTTGGTGTTGTACCTTCTATGGGTTTATGCAAATGTATAATGATACATATCCACTATTATCCTACCATACAGAATAGTTTCACTGCCCTAAAAATCCCCCCCTCTGATTATTTATCTTTCCCCCTCCCATAAACCCTGGCAACCACTAAATATGTTTTTGTCTCCATAGTTTTGTTTTCTAGATACTGTCTAGATGCAGTTGGAATCATATGGTATGGGCATTTTCAAATTTGTTTTTTATTTTTATTTTATTATTTTGAGATGGAGTCTCACTCTGTCACTGAGGCTGGAGTGGAACAGTGTGACCTTGGCTTACTGTAGCCTCTGCCTCCCAGGTTCAAGTGACTCTCCTGCCTCAGCTTCCCCAGTAGCCAGGATTAAAGGCACCTACCACCATGCCTGGCTAATTTTAGTATTTTTAGTAAAGATGGGGTTTCACCATGTTGGCCAAGCTGGTCTCAAACTTCTGACCTCAAGTGATCAGGCCTTCTGATCACTTTGGCCTCCTAAAGTGCTGAAATTACAATCATGAGCCACCATGCCCAGCCAAAATTGCCATTTAAAAATCAGTAATACACATGTAAGTTTTTTTCCCTTTTTTTTAATGGTTTCATAACTCATTCCTTTTTAGGGCTGAATAATATTTCATTGTCTGGATGTATGACTGTTTATCCATTAAACTACTGAACAACATCTTAGTTGCATCTCAGTTTTGATAATTTTGAATAAAACTACTATAAATATCCATGCTGTAGTGTTTTGTTTGTACATGTTTTCAACTCATTTGGGTAAATACCAAGAAGTGGCATTGCCGGATTATATGTAAGAGTAAAATCAGTTTGTAAGAAACTCCCACATTTTCTTCCAAAGTCATTGTAACATTGGACATTCCTCCAAGTAAGGAATGAAAGTTTTTGTTGGCTTACATGCCACTAGTATCTGGTGTTGCCAGTGCTTTGAGTTTTGCCCATTCTAATAGCTGCATATTGGTATATCATTTATTTCAAAACTTTCAGTTTCTTAGCGAGATATAATGCCGAGCATCTTTTCATATGCTTATTTGCCATCTGAACATACCTTCATCAGTGAGATATCTATTCAGGAAAAAAATCAGGTTGTTCTTCTTTTATGTTGACTTTTAAAAGTAGTTTATATATATATATATATTTTTTGGATAATGGTCCTTTATCAACTATGTCTTTTGCAAATATTATCTCTAATTTTGTATCTGTCTTTTCTTTCTCTTGATATTGTCTTTTGCAAAGCAGAACTTTTTAACTTTGGTGAAGTCCAATTTACCATATTTTTCATGGTTCATGCATTAGGTACTCTTTCTAAAAAAATAATCATTATACACAAGGTTCTCTAGATCTCCTCCTATGTTGTCTTCTAGGAGTTTTTTGATTTTTTATTTTGCATCTAATCCTATGATCTATTTTGAGTTAATTTTTGTGAAGAATGTAAAAGTCTGTGTCAAGATTCATTTATTGGGATGTGACTGTTGGGTTGGCCCTGTCCTGCACTACTGAATAGAGAGGGACATCCTCAACTTGATCATGAATATCTATCTGTAGAAATCTACAGGTAACATTATACTTAATGATGTTGAACAAGATACTGCCCTGCTAAAATTAGGAACAATAGAAGGATGTCCCGATTACCACTACTTTTCAACATTATCCTGGAAGTCCTAGACAATGCAATAAAGAAATAAAGGAAATAACACATATTCAGATTGAAAAGACTATCTCTTCTCTATTTTATTGCTTTTCTTCTTTTTTCAAATATCAGTTAAGTATATTTATTATTTATAATTTATTGTTTATTTCTGGGTATAGTATAGTAGTTTTTCTCATATCAACATTATACCTATATTTAAAATTTATACCTAAGTGTCTCATTTTTAAGGGATGCTAGTGTAAATGGTATTGTGTTTTTAATTTCAAATTCAATTTGCCTACTAATGGCTTATAGGAAAGCAATTGACTTTTGTGTATTAACTTTTTATCTTGCAACATTGCTATAATCTTGTATTTAATCCAGGAATTTTTTTGGTTAAGTGTTTTGGATTTTTTATGTTGATAATAATTTCATCCATAAAAAAATGATAGTTTTATTTCTTTCTCCCCAGTGTGTATGTGTGTGTATGTATGTATATATGTATACATGCATATATATACATATTATATATATTTTATATATAGATATTATTTCTCTTATTTCTTTATTGTATTGTCTAGGACTTCCAGGGCAACGTTGAAAAGCAGTGGTAAGTGGGGACATCCTTCTATTGTTCCTACTTTCAGCAGGAGGGCATCTTGTTCAACACCATTAAGTATAAATGTGACAGGTAGATTTTTACAGATATTCATTATCAAGTTGAGGATGTTCTCTATTCCATGTTTGCTGAGAGATTTTATCATGCATAGACTTTGAATTTTGTCAAATGCCTTTTCTGCAGTTGATATGATAATTAGCGTTTTGATGTGATGAATGGATTGTATTAATTTTTTAACTGAACCAGCCATGTATGCCTGGGATAAATTCTACTTAGTTGTGGTGTATAATTATTTTATACAAGATTGGAATAAATTTGTTCATATTTTGCTGAATATTTGTGCATCTGTGTTCATGAGAGATATAGCTGTACAATTTTCTTATAATATCTTTGTCTTGTTTTGGTACTAAGGTAAAGCTGGCTTCATAGATTGAATAAAAAGTATTCTCTCTGCTCCTATATTTTAGATTAGATTATAGAGAACTGGTTTTTTGTTTTTGTTTTTTTAAGTGTTTAGTAAATTTTTCAGTGAACCCATCTTTGTCTAGTGCTTTTTTTTTTTTTTTTCTGAGACAGCATCTTGCTCTTTTACCCACTCTGGAGTGCAGTGGCATGATCACGGCTCACTGCAGCCCTGAATTCCTGAGCTCAAATGCTCAGCCTCCTGAGTAGCTAGGACTACAGGCATGCACCACCATGACTGTGTGTTTTTAAATATCTGTGGAGACATGGTCTCTCTTTGTTGACAACATTAGTCTCAAACTCCTAGCCTCAAGTAATCTTCCTGTCTTGGTTTCTCAAAGTTCTAAGATTACATGTATAAGCCACTGAGCTCAGCCTGGGTCTGATGCTTTATGTTTGAGAAACATACTAATTGTTAATTTAATTTCTTTAATAGATATACGCCTATTCACATTTTATTTCTTTTCAGGTGAGTTTGGCAAATTTTGACTTTCCAGGAATCTATCCATTTCTTTTAGATTATCAAATATTTGGGCATATAATTACTCATGATATTATTTCATTAGCCTTTTAATGTCTATGGGATCTGTAGTAATGTTCTCTCTCACATTTCTGATGAGGGTAATTTGTATCTTCTCTCATTTTTCTGAGTTAACCCAGTGAGACCCTTTTAAAAAAATTTATTAAAATTTTTATTATATTTAAAACTCAGAAAAGTAGCCCAACAAGTTAAGTTTGTTATTGTTGTTGTTGTTGTTGTTTTTGAGAGGGAGTTTTGCTCTTGTTGCCCATGCTGGAGTGCAATGGCACCATCTTGGCTCACTGCAGCTTCCACCTCACGGGTTCAAGTGATTCTCCTACCTCATCCTCCTATCTAGTACTACAGGAGCCACACCACCACACTGAGCTATATTTTGTATTTTTAGTAGATACAGGATGTCACTGTGTTGGCCAGGATGGTCTCGATCTTTTGACCTCGTGATCCACCTGCCTCACGCTCCCAAAGTGCTGGGATTACAGGCTTGAGCCATCGTGCCTGGCCAAGTTAAGTTTTTATAATTACATAAATGATGTTTACAAAATCTATTTTCACCTCATTTGTAACGGAAAAAATATCTATATGCCATCTCATTATAGTCAGGCAGAAGATAAAAATATTCTGTATTATAAGTATTGTTTGTATTTTCCTGAAGTTCAGGCCAAAAACATGTGAAATTAAGTAAGAGGTATAAAAATTGGAAGAGAGGAAAAAATTGGCCTAATGTGGAGACAGTGTGATAATTAACATGGAAGCAATATACAGGAATTAGAATTAATACAAAAGTTCAACAAAGTTGTCACATATGAAATAAACTTATTAAAATGGCAGTCTTTATTTATACTGGCAATAATAAAGCATTAGTATATTTAAAAGTATAATGCTAAAAATGACAAAACATTGTCCAGGAATTACCCTAACAAAGAATGCATTGACCTTATTGTTCAAAATGTTAATTTATCAGTAAGTGGAAAGGATAAGGTTAGCAATTGGAGAAAATTTTACTACTCTTTCTTGTTCAACATCCTAGCCACACTTCCTGTTGTTATTAGTGAAAGCACAACGGTGAGTGCTAAACTGTGTGTTAGGTTAGCAGCATATATGTTGTATTTTAACTTGTTTATTGTAAATAAATGAATTACTGGACTTGGCTTCCTAGAATACATACAATTCTAGGAGCTTAAAAAAGGAAGATATTTTATAATAGAAATAACTGCCATTTTGCAATTTTTTTTTGTATGAATCATTTGAAATCTCACATGCATAATGCAAAACATAGTTTATTCTGGCACATGAAGAAAGAAACTGGGACACTGAAAAATTCTTAGGCGTATCTATGTTTTATATGTGCTTTGAAATTGGTTAGATTCTATAAATTATTAGAAAATTTGGTGCTAAGAAAATCTCTATTATAAATCTGACTTGAAACGTTGATGCTTTATTTTATACCAAAACTTAGAAGACCTCAATAAATGGCACAAGTTAATATATTCAAGGATGAGAAACTTAATTTTTAATATGTCAACTCCACCTAAATGTAAATGCATTCAGTAAAATTCTAACAGATAGCTAAGAGAAACTTTTGGCAAATTAAGCCTACTATATAATTTTATAATAGTGTAAAGTTAAGTAGTTAAGTAAATCTATTATAATTCTAAAAAGGAAAAGCAAATATATATGTATATATTCACATATACACACGTATGTGTGTATACATATGTACATATATGTGTGTGTGTATATACGTATTTATACATATACTGTGTACTGAATACTGTTGAACACTGCATACATATTAACCCATGTATGGGTTAACACTAACAGAGTCTATGAATTAGACATTTTTATGTTTGTTTTATAAGAGGAACAGACTGAGGCACAGAGAGTTAAATAAGGTATCCAAATTTGTTTATTTTTCTCTGGGTAATTAGGAGGCAAGATATTCCCCTAAACTCTTTCTGTCCAGAATCCATGTTCTTTACTAGTTTGCTATACTGTCTTTAAGGAAATATGTACATAGCTAATGTGTGCAAGAACAATCTCAATAGTAAAAAAGGAAAATGCATATTAATACAAAAAAAGCATTCCCTTTTGCAAATTGCAGATTTGCAAAAATTTAAAGGCAGTACACTATGAAATATAAGAATATAGAGAAACTGAAAAATTCAGTTTTTCCAGTGGGAATGTAAATGTGTAGACATTTAAGATATTTTTTAATATCTGGTAAAAATATATATGCAAATTTCCCATGTCCAATAGTCATTCACATAGCAAAATGTAGATCCTCACAAAAGCTTTCCCACAAGTCTGCAAGGAGATATTGATAAAGACATTCATCATGGGTTGCAATCCTTGGTAGCAAAGAGGTATAGACAGTATACAAGTCTGTCTCTGGAGGAACAGATTCATAAATGTGGTATATATATATATATATATATATATAGGCATATGGACACATGCACATATATGATAACATGTGGTAAATGGCATGCATATAATTTAATGAGATATTTACTATAGAAATATGGGCATATCTAAAAAATCTAATGTTAAATTTTAAAAGTAAAAACAATACAAATTATAGGACAATTCTGCTTATGAAAATGAAAACTCACACTTAAATCAAATATACACAATTTTTAAAAGATACAGTTATACCTAAACCAGCCTAATTTAGATGCACTGAAGGTATGCATTAGGCACACTAGAGAAACTGCCATGGGTTTTGTGGATGTGGGGAGAGTAGAAATTAGCCTCATGTGAAAAAATGCAGCAAAAGAGAACAGAAAAGTTGAAAATTCAAGAAATACTAACTTACAAACATGTATCTTTCTATATTGTTTGGAATATTCATATTTTGTTAATCAAAAAGAAAATCATGTATACATTTAATATATCAATTTCTTTAATCTATTTTCTGCTAAAAATTGAAAAATTCAGTGTTTTCAAAATAAGCTCCTGTAATACCAAAGTCAATAGCAGATGTGCCTGCGACCATTTGAAATTTACTTATATCTATTTTACAGCTTCATGCTTTAACACAAACTTAATTTAGTATTTTTTTATCCTAAGGCTGTTAAGGCACTGGTCTCCCTTTAATAAGCATACTTATGAAACATACATTTATTTTAATATATGTCTAGTATTTTTATTTGTCAAGAAAAATATTTTAAAGAAGATAAATGTAAAATGAGAAGTTTTTTTGAAAATAAAGATGAAAGCATGATTGTTTTATCTAAAACTTCAGCATTCTAATACAAGGCATTATGAAAATGAGATATTACGATACTCAATAGTATTAATCCAGTTCATTTTGTAACTTATTTTTCATTTTAATGCCAACTGAATGTAAACAGAATGAGAGTGTTTAATCCCTAGCTTTGCCTCTTGAGAGTTTTCCTTGATTTCAGGTATGATGTGAATGCTGGATGACTCATTCAATATGATTCAGTGCCCTTGAGGAAGGTTGAATAGAATAGCTCAAACAGGGAAGATGAATTCCCTATAGCATCTCAGACTGCAGCATTTTTAAAAGCTAGAAATATTTTTCCACACAATTAGCACAAAATCACATTGTCAGGGATTTGCCTTCAGGCCATTAACTAATGTGCTCACTAAGAATTTTCACAAAGTAAATTTAAAAAAAATAAAAATTTTTCTGCCTGAGTCATAACTGGGACTGACTTAGAATTAAACCATTCTTGCTGGAATTCTATCAATTGTCTTCTACTTTTAGTATTTCTGTTGTAACCCTGAAATGACATCCAAAAATGTATTTTCTATCTCATCTTTTTATTTAATGTCTAAATATTTTTTAACAAAATTTATCTATCTTTTATATTTGATTCTTCTTCTCTCGATAAGAAATGTGTCATTTATCATAAAAATCAGAACAATGTGTGTTTCTCTGTAAAACTGTGTTAATGTTGTGATATTTGTATGGTGCACAGAAGGATCATATTAAATATTTAATATTCTGACAAAGTCTAAAGAATAAATAGAATAATACAGCATTTATGAAGAAAATTGCCTATAGTTCAAGATAATCTATGGGAAGTGTCTTCCATATAAGAAATTTGAAAAAAACAAAAATAAAAAATCTTTAGGGAGGTTGTTGGATACACTTGGTCAGAGTGAAAATTCTCTAAAATCAAGTCCTAAAAGGCGTATCAACAGTTCTTCGGTTAATATGATCTATCAGTATAGGTAGGGCATAAAACAATTTGGACAAAATCCTTATAGGGGCATAATTACATGTTGCAGAATAGCAACCCAATTCTTATTCATTTCAAGTGACAGAACCCGAGATTTTGCATATGCCAAAACAAGAATATAATCATTTTCCCAGCTCATAGGGTTTTGTGAAAATTAAAAATATTTACATCATTAGGAAGGATAAAGTGATAGAGAAAAATGCATGTAAAGGGACTGTAAGACACTCACCAGTGAAGTAACTCAGTTCTATCATTCGACATTGTGACCCTGGATATGTGAGTGTGCACCAACAAAATTACAAGTCAGTTGCTCCAAATCAGTAAAAACCTGATAGCTCACAGTTGTTCTGGGAACACACTCCTCACAGGACTGCCTATATCCTGGAGATGTGCAGGTATCTTGGAGTAAGTTGGGAACTTGAATACTCCCTTTGCTCTCTTCTTGGTATATTCACAAAGGCCACTGACACTACTATTACAGACAACTGAGAGGGAAAGAGTAATGGCAACAAGTAGCAAGTCCCAATTTCCCAGAAATGAGGTAGAGTAACCTCCTGCTAACTGGAGCCTTCCTCCTCTGATAGTACTATCAATCACTTTGAGAATGCCAGGAGAAAAGCTACAGAAGTTTGAACCCTCATGATAAGATGGAAAAAGGAATTCAGCATCTCATCTCTCTCTACAGAAGGAAATGCTATTGGTGAAAAAAATCTAACCTGACTAGAGAAGCTAAGTTTAACTTAAAGACTCTTGATAGCATTAGATACAGTATCTAAGAGGTACCCCAAGTTCCTGCAGGCTGGACTTGTCAAGAATGGAATTATTCTAATATGTTTATTTTCCTTGTGTGTTTCTTCTCCATTCCATCTCCATCATATTCTTTGTACAATCTGTTTTCTTCATCTTAATCTTAAAAGCTTTAAGGTGGAATAATTATTAATCTATTTTAAGGTATGTGTACTGCAATTGTCTGAATTTCCATGTGTTATCCAGTTTGCTAAATTGTGACGTGGAGACTTTTTTTCTTTTCCTTTGTTTTTTTCTTAAAGCTAAAAAATGTGTATTTTTTTTCTATAGATTCTAGGTATTCTTTGTTATGATGGCATAACTTTAATTTGTTATATGATTGACCTCATACATGCTGAAGAATATCTGTGTCTTATTATGGTGTTAAATGCTGAATCATGTCTCCCCAGAATTTATAGGTTGAGCTTTTGACCACTAGTACCTCAGAACGTGACTACACTTGGAGAAAGGGCCTTTAAAGGGGGTTGTGGGGTGTTTAAAGTAAAAAAATTTATATAGGTAGGCCCTGAGCCAATGTAAGTGTTTTCTTTGTAAGAGAATATTAGGACACAAACAGTACACAAAAGGAAGATTGTGTGAAGACAGAGAAGATGGCCATCTACCAGCCAAGGTTGGGAGCCTCAGAAGAAGCCAACCCTGTTGATACTTCCATCTTGGACTTCTAACCTCCAGAACTGTGAGGGAATAAACTGTTATTTAAGCCATCTAGTTTTTGTTCCTTTGTTGTGACATCTCTAGAAAAACTAATACATGTGGGTGTATATAGATCTAAAAATAATACACATACCCATATAAATTATGTTGTGTTTAGGTGGTAGTAATGAGGAAAAATAAACATACTCAACTTTATCTCAGATAATAACCCATCATAAATATTAGTAAATGACTAATTCCTCTTTTGTCTAATATATTAAAATGAAACATCATATAATTAAATCCCATATGTACCTGGGTGAAAATCTGGACTCTGTTCTGTACTGCATAGGAGACTTGATGTAGGTTTGGTGCTGAAAACCAAATTTTTTGGCATGTTATTAGTGAAGTGGACTTGGAAACACAGAGATTGTGATTAATGGTAAGATCTGAAATACGTGGGTTTTAACTTAATTTGCAAGTACCAAACAAGGGTAGTGCCTACTTTGGTCAGGGTTGGTTTAAGAACTGTGGATCCCATGACTAGGTGATGTTATAGAAGAAAGCAGCAAAACATGAATCCAGCCAAACAGAAATGGATTATCATTGTTATACTAATAATTTACTGTCTTTACTAGGAAAAAAAAAATGAAGCTAGTCTGTAACAACTCAGTTTTCTATAATTACACTGACTCCTTTTGATTGTCTGATTCCTGCTAAATGAGCTTGAATATCATCTTTCAGATTGTATTAGTCAGAATTTTTCCTTGATTTGATACAAATGAGCAGTACAATTCAGATGTATTTTTTTTATTTTGGCTATAATTTAAAGTAGTTTCATTTCATTCCTGTCATATGCAAGCAATTAAAAATAGATATCATCTTAAGTAATTAATATACATTATACTGAAATTTCATTATTTAGTAATAGCATTATTATGTTTACATGATTGTTTTCACATAAAATTAAGCTTATTAATAATATTTTAAAAAGAATTATCAGGAAAGCTCAATCATATTTTTTAAATAATTTGATAAAATGTATTTATGTACAGTAATTTATATCTGTGAGATTTATTTTATTAATGCTCTAAATGTAAAAGCGCATTTTGTTGTTTAAATGAAAATGCCTTGCCTAATTTTTAAAAACATTCTAGACTTTTTAAATAAATGTAACATAATGACAGAGAAGGAAGTTAAATAATTTGGTTTATCAGATGTTTATTGTCTTTATTGCAACAATCATATTGTGTAGGTAAACCTGCATTAGTGAAAAAAATTGATGAGCATTTATTAGGCTCATAGGACTGCTGGTTTTTGATTTAGAGTTGTTTTTTCTTTGTTTTTCTGGTCTATACTGTGCTCATGCACATGTCTGTCATCAGATGGCTATTGGCCTCCAATAGGATGACTGGTAGAAATTAAATCTGTATAACGTATCTCCCACCTATAGCAATCTAACCAAAGAATGTTCTGAGGGCAGTGGTAAAGGCAGCAGTGGGAACGTGGAAATAGACAATTGATTTTTTGAAGTTTTGCTTGAGTCAACAGCCCACAT
Source organism: Plecturocebus donacophilus (assembly GCA_004027715.1). Classification (NCBI taxonomy): domain Eukaryota; kingdom Metazoa; phylum Chordata; class Mammalia; order Primates; family Pitheciidae; genus Plecturocebus; species Plecturocebus donacophilus. Next base: position 16,349 of record PVKP010016578.1, read on the forward strand.
CTCTTTGGTCAAAGGAAGCACTGTGATTTAGCCAAGATTCAATGTAGGAGAGCAACTGGAGTGAGGATAAGGAATGGTGACCAAATAAAATTCTTTTTTCAAACTATCAAACTTGAATCCCTAATGCTTATAGAAAAGCTTTACAGACAACCTGTAGGTCTCATTTGTTATGGCATTATGTGTTGCAGAAATACAAATTTTACCTCTAGCTTCATATTCTAATCAGTCTAAATCAGAAAAGTTTAAATAAATTTGATCACTGGTATTCACATTTTTCTCTGTGCAATGATGATAATTTCTATAAACAAAATGACGCTAATATTTTTAGGAGGTACAGAATACATCAAAGAAGATGTAACTTCACTGCATCAAAGATATATCCTGGGATGTTAGAATTTAAAAATTAAAAGTTAAAGCAGAATAATGGGGATATCATATCTCACTTTAATATTGTTGAGTAAACCTCTTATTCGTTGGTAATTGTTTTTAGAGATAATATGTACATCAAAATTATATGAATAATAACGATTATTATTATTTTCATGTAGCAAAAGTAACAATCAGAAACAGTTTTGTATTCATCTAATTGAATATATATTTGACTTTTTAATCAGAATTTAGTTTATCACAATTTCTTCAGGCTATTTTCTAAAAATTGCTCTCTGGCCTGTTAGGGTCACTAAACATAAGATACAGTAACCTGAACATAAAATAACTATTAATCTATTATTCTCAATTTCTTCTTAAATTTGTGTTGTTTTCCACATACTTTCATGCTTTCATTCCCCACACACAAAATCATATATTAACTCTATTTTGGAACAAAGACAGTAAAATATTATTTGATTCTTAAGTAATGTAGATACATTAAAATAGATATTAATACAAATAAGTTTTAGAAGAAAAATGACTTCATACATAGTTTCAATTATTTCTTTGTTTTTACTATTTATAATGTAAATCATGATTAACACATTATATAGAGCAATACTGTCTTGTGATATTTCTTTAAAAGATACTTGATGCTACGAATATCTGAAATTAGATAATATTCATGGACTATAAAACACTAAAACATGTAGATTTTATTATTTAATTTATGTAGTTTTCAAGTACTGTACTTTGATTTGAAGTAGGCTGGCAAATATTTAACAAGAGCTGAAAAAAGTCCTAATTTGTAGGAAACAAAGTTCAAGCTGCCAATATGATGTCATAACTGTTAAACTGATTTTGTGTAGGCTCCATGAGCCGGTTCCTGCATTCTACTGAATCCTTGATTATCTCATCTCATTTTCTTTCAATCATAAAGATATTAATAAGGTTTATTCTCTGGCAAAGGAAATGCCTACATGTTTTGCTAAGAAAAAAAAAGAATGGGGCCAGGACTAAGGGAGATGGGGAGCAAGACAACTTATCATCCCACAAAATGATACAAAATTTATTCAGCTGTAGAAGACTATCTCTGGAATAGATCCAGAATTTGTTGTCTGTAAAATCATGTTTATTGGGTGTTCGTCCATTAATAAAGATAAATTTTCATTTGTATTATATGAGATAAAATGTACATACACTTTGGCATCCCCTAGAAGCAAATACCAGTCTATACTACCGAGATAATTATGGTAGTGGGTAAGTTATGGAATGGCTGGGGGCTCAGCAATCATTTTTCATTCTTAACAGTGATTTAATAATTTTAATTCAAAACAATAACATTAAAATATTATGAAATTACTGATTTCCAAGAGGATATAGAAAAGTCAACATTTCTGGTTCAAAGGTTGGATCTTAAATTAACTGACCATAATTTTGCGGTGTACTGTCTGAAAGAGACATTATTGAGCATCTGGCAGATATGTCAAGTGAAAATAAAAATAAAGAGATGTATTTACCTGAAAACTTAAATTGTTTTGCTATAAAGAGAATAAAATACCTAGGAATACAACTTACAAGGGACATGAAGGACCTCTTCAAGGAGAACTACAAACCACTGCTCAAGGAAATAAGAGAGGACACAAACAAATGGAAAATATTCCATGCTCATGGATAGAAAGAATCAATATTGTGAAAATGGCCATACTGCCCTAAGTAATTTAGATTCACTGCTATTCCCATCAAGCTACCAGTGACTTTCTTCACAGAACTAGAAAAAACTACACTAAATTTGATAAGGAACCAAAAAAGAGCTCCTATAGTGAAGATAATCCTAAGCAAAAAGAACAAAACTGGAGACATCATGCTACCTGACTTCAGACTATACTGCAAGGCTACAGTAACCAAAACATCATGGTACTGATAACAAAACAGATATATAGACCAATGGAACAGAGGCCTCATAAATAACACCACACATTTACAGCCAACTGATAGTCCACAAAGCTGACCAAAAAAAGCAATAGGGAAAAGACTGCCTATTTAACAAATGGTGTTAGGAACACTGGCTAGTCATATGCAGAAAACTGAAACTGGACCACTTCCTTACACCTTATACAAAAATTAACTCAAGATAGATTAAAGACTTAAATTTAAAACCCAAAGCTCTAGAAGAAAACCTAGGCAATACCACTCAGGACATAGGCATGGGCAAAGGCTTCATAACTAAAACACCAAAAGCAATTTCAACAAAAACCAAAATTGACAAACGGAATCTAACCAAACTAAAGAGCTTCTGCACAGTAAAAGAAACTATCATCATCAGATTGAACAGAGTAAACATTTTCTCCCTACAGAATGGGAGACAATTTTTGCAAGCTACCCATCTGATAATGGTCTAATATTGAGCATTTACAAAGAACTTAAACAAACTTACAAGAAAACAAACAACCCCATCAAAAATGGGCAAAGGATATGAACAGACATTTCTCAAAAGAACACATTTATGTGGCCAACAGACGTATGAAAAAAAACTCATTATCACTGTCATTAGTGAAATGCAAATCAAAACCACAATGTGATATTATCTCACACCAATTAGAATGGCGATTATTAAAATGTTGGGAAACAAATGCTGGAGAGGATGTGGAGAAATAGGAATGCTTTTACACTGTTGGTCGGAGTGTAAATTAGTTTAACCATTGTGGAAGACAGTGTGGCGATTCCTTATGGGTCTAGAATCAGAAATACCATTCACCCCAGCAATCCCACTACTGTGTATATACCCAAAGGATCATAAATCATTCTACTATAAAGACACATGCACACATATGTTTATTGTAGCACTATTTACAATAGCAAAGACTTGGAACCAACTCAAATGCTCACCATGATAAACTAGGTAAAGAAAATGTGGTGCATATATATCATGGAATACCATGCAGCCATAAAAAATGAATGAGATCATGTCCTTTGCAGGGATATGGATAAAGCTGGAAACTATCATTCTCAACAAACTAACACATGAACAGACGACCAAACACTGTACGTTTTCACTCTTAAGTAGGAGTTGATCAATGAGAACACATGAACACAGGGAGAGGAAAATCACATACCAGGGCCTGTCAGTGGGGAGGGTGGTGGGCTAGGGGAGGGACAGCATTAGGAGAAATACCTAATGTAGGTGATGGGTTGATGGGTGCAGCAAACCACCATGGCACGAGTATACTTATGTAATAAACCTGAGCGTTCTGCACATGTATCCAAGAACTTAAATTATAGTTAAAAACAAACAAAACACAGCAAATTTGGATACAATTGGACACATAGGGAAGCCCATGAAAAAATGCAGAGGGAAGATTGTCATCTGCAAGCAAAGAAGAGAGGCCTCAGAAGAAATCAATCCGTCTATATCTTCATCTCAGAAATCTACACTATGTAGATGTAAGATAATGTATTTCTGTGGTTTTAACTACCCAGTCTATGGCACTTTGTTGTGATCACTCTAACTAATACAAGTGTCATTCGTCCTGATTACCTTCCGAAAAATATCCCTGTGGAACTAGACTTAATAAGAAGAAATCAGCCACCAACGTGTTGATGTTGGCCCTTCTGCATTACCATTTTGCATAACCTCCTAATTTCCATTTCTCTTTTGAGTCACAGATTTCAAAACCCAGTTCTGTTTTCACTTTGGGTACTATCTAGGAATCCAGCATTCATATTTCCTTGTTAGTATTTTCTAACTTGCACCTTTGTGGCTGTTTCTTCAGCTGCCTCTTATGAAACAGTTTTTGCCTAAGAAATCTGCCTTCTAAGGAGATATCTTTTCTAAAATTAATCAATTCAGAACCCACATGAGAAGCAATATGAGTTCATGTAGTTCTTTGCACTACCTGGAAGACTCAAAGAATATCATATTTATGATTTCCTTCTTGACCGGGATATACACACACACACACACACACACACACACACACACGTATGTATATATGTATATATGTGATTTGTAGTTCTTGATGTAGCCCTACTCATATAGGCTTAGCATTAATAATGTAAAGCTAGGACCTCCCTGGTGCTCTGAAATACACCCAGAATTCAGTGCCACACAATATAAAAGCAGCAAGTAGTCTGGCAATCAATGTCTAAAAGAACTCTAAAGGAGTCAGGTGCTTTTTGGCCTAAAATTATCTGTAATTCATCTACGTCTACTTGGAAAATGCTGTACTTATGAAATAAGCAGTGAAAGCATGCATATGGAAGCAACCTGTACCAACTAAAGGTATAGGTGTTGGCCTGCAGGGTCACACGTAATTTCACTTTTTCAGAGAGGAGTTTCAGTTTTTAAGATATTTGTTTGCTAAGCCCCTAGCTGGCAGCCCTTGTTTGTCAGTCTTCGGCTGAGTTCTGCTGGCTGTTCAGCCCCATGAGGTCTGTCTTGCAGAGCATTGAAATGCCCTAAATGGCCCTTTGTGGGTTCTTTTTTAGGTCCAGATGACTGCCAAGCCTACAGATGTCTAGCTATTCTCCTGAAACTATAGGCATCTTTCCTTAAGATGATCCCTTTGCTTAAGTCCCTGCAATTACTACAGAACTGGTTTAAATATCTTTCCCAAGCCTCAGGAACAAAAGCCAAATGTTCAACTGTAAAAATATCACCTGGATAAAACTAAGCCTCTCCTAAGGTTAAATAAAATACTCTGCCCACATACTAAAATCCAAGGCCCAATGCCATACATCCTCTGCACAGAAGTAGCCTTAATCATTTCCCTAAATTACCATTTTTGTATTACGATTTAGAATATCTAACAAGTACACCAAAGTTTAAGGTCTCTGAAATTAATAGCTCAAAACTGCGTATGTCCCAGGAAGAGACACGACCTTGTGTGATATACTCTATTCAGGAAATAAATTAATAGTGGCTTTTCTCTGTAGATTAGAACAACAGAGCATATGAATACATATTGGAAGTAAACCACTCTACCTTCCCAAGGCAGAGTGAGCAAAGTGATATAAAGAGGACAGAAAGTACATTGAAAACCTTCCAAACGAATGCAGAAAAAGAACTGCAACTCCTTCCCCCAAGAAGTAACAAGTGAATAGAGACCAACTCTTAGGGAAAACTGTTGACTGTTAACGGAATGACATTCAGGAACAAGTATGAGAGCCTCCTGTTCTGTAAGGGTAGGGGGTTAAGTATAAGCAATGCAGCCCTAGCCAGCAAAGTCAAATAACTTGGAAATAAGTTTAAAGTTTCCAGACCAGGCAACCACAGTCTTTCAGTACGTAATGTCTGTTTGAAAAGGTCAATACTGACCTAAGTTGTAGAGATCAATTAGGATATGTTCTAATTTAAATACCGGTTTCACCTCTAAAATTCCATTATTGTCTTTAAAGTTGACAATCAAAATCACTAATGACTTAAAACTACCACTTAATTTTAGCTTACATTCAAAGGACATTTTCTAAAGTCAACAAAATAAATAAATAAATAAATAAATAAATAAAACTATAGCAATGGTTTGTTTAAATGACTATCTAATTACTTTATAGAAAATTACCTTTCTTCCTTAAAACTGTGTGAGGCTGCCAAATCCGCTTCTGCTGTAGTGAAAAGCCTCATGTTATTTGGCTTCTGGGCTCCATCTGCGTTTGTCTGCATCTGCTTTCATCCTCCTCAAACTCCTCTCAAAAGGAGCACAGAGAATCTGCAATTCATGTTAGGGCACCCAGCCAGATTAGAAGCTGCCAAATATCCACATCAGGTTTTGTGAGAAAAATTAAGTTACTTAAGCCTTTTCTGTAGCCTAGCAGTGGTGGTGTTGGATGAAAGGTTATGCAGTTTGGATCTCTATTTCCATCCTGCTGAGAAAAGATAATTTGGAATTAAGAGTGTGAGGTTATGATGTGGTTTGGACATTTTACAGTGACCTAACCTTTTCAAATGCTATTCTTACTGTGTCTGGGTTTGTTGGTGGTGATTTTCTTTGCTGTTTTTCTGCAGTTCTCACACTACAATTTGGAGTGTAGAATGCGAATACCTTCACATAATACATTTTTAAGAATTTTGTGGTTCTATGCACATCTTCATTATCCTGTGCAGTAAAAGTAATAACATGAGTGTTCTTTCTTCATTAGCACTCTGGTTGTTTTATTCCAAATAAATGATTTTGGCTTAATTTACAATAAAATAAATTTCAAGAATATGAACAATAAGAAATCTCAAGAAATAGCAAATGATGACACTTCGAATATGTATTCATCAGTAAATAATAATAACAATAGTATGCCCTTATAGGTTTACTTTGAGGTTTAAATAAGTCAATATAAGGAAACTGTTAAGAAAATATTGTTAATAATGAATGAAATTACTTGAAATTATTATATTAACACATATTTTGAATCCTTTATAGGAGAGATGTTAATAACAGGAGAAATATTTTAAATGTTTAGAAAACTTTATAGTTTGATAAAGTGTCTTCATATACATCAATTCATGTGAGTGTTATGATAACTTCATGAAGATAAGAGCAAATAAAAAATATAAATTTAAATCTAAAAATTAATCTATCTACAAAATTTAAGAACAAAATATTTTTATGGCTTATTCAAGTTACTTGGTTAGTAGGAAATGACAGAATCCCAGGATTTTGTCCATAAATCTGTGGCTCTTTGTTTTAAGTCATGAATATGAAACTCAGAATTCTTAGGGGAATTTTTTCAGACTATACTGTGTGATGATGAAAGAACATTTTCTGTTTGGCCATTAAGGAGAATTAGTTGATATCGCCAAAGTATTTCACCATTGTGTTTTTGATTCAAAATCTGAATTTATACGGTATTCCAGAAAACAGTACTGATATAGAACTTGAGATGGAATAAATTTAAATTCAGAAAATAAATATGTAACCATGCCATAATCCAAGTGGCTTAATAGCTGAATAAAATTAATACATAAATAGATAACAGGTTTTATTTTATCCATGAGTAGAAGCAATTTATTAATATTACAGGCAATAAGGAAACCAACTTAGGTAACTTTATATTCAGGATCTCTCTTAGGTCCTTAACTGTGTGAATGCCTGTGGATTTTCCTTTTTCTTTACATCCTTTCATGTGAGGGATAACATACTTAGATTTTTTCCATTCATTTCTGGTCTCTTTATACCTTTTTCACAAGCACAACATTCATGCTTACTTTTTAAAGATTTTTTTTCTGAGTTCTGTGGTATCATAACTGCAGAAAACGCTCATCATTTATTCAGCTTTTCTAAAAATATGTAAATGAGATCCCACAGTATTTATTGCAGGTTATATTGTCAGTGTTAACATATCTCATGGTTTTATTAACTATAGACCACAGATCCTATGTCCCACAGGATTAGAAGATCTAAAACTACAGAATGGATCTCTCTCAAAGTCTTAATCAAAAGAGAAAAGAGACATAAAGGTTTTTCAGATAAAATATTGCAAACATTTTTTCATATTCTTTCTAAATAATTTTCATTCCACAAATGCATAAGATAAAAGAGGCAGAAAGATAGGTTCATTATGTTAACTTGTCCAGGTCTCTTGTCTCCATTAATATTTAATAATGGGCAACTGCACCAATTGGTTCTGCATTGTGCTTTTAAAGAATCAAGTTTTTGTATTTACATTCCAGTAAAGCTGTAGCAGAAAAGTGAGATGAACAAAATGACTGTTATTCTAAGGCAATTGCTTAGGGCAATTTAAATAATAAAGGAAATTAATTACGTAAATGTCCGGCTATTCTCAGCCATTCAGCCTTGATGAGCTGCGGCAGAGAACAGAGAAAGTTGTACATCATTTCCTTTTTCCTTCAATACTCTAAAAGAATGATATATTTACTAGAGTTAAACTGCTTAATTGACCTGGTAAATTTCAAATATACAATATAAATGTGTTGGAAGGTGTATTGTAGACAAAGGAACATTCAAGTCTAATACATTTATAAAAACAGCATAGGTATTAAGAATTGAAGAAAAGGAGGTATAATTTTTAAAAACGAAGAATAATTTTTATAGTAACAATAAGAAAGTACATTTTTATGGCATCCACTATAGCTGGAAAGAAATTTAGATATTGGAATTTAATTCAATATTTTTCTTTTAGATCGAGATGCAGATGTGGAAAAATAGACTAAGCATCTTGTCTCAGACTATATAACTAGTTAGCAACAGAACCTTCCCCGGATCCAAAGCATTTGGACCTTTTAGCATATTATAGATGACTTTATTTTGGGTGATTAAATTATTTTATTTCCTCTCAAATTATGAAAGTTCTGATAAGAGTTATATTTTGTTATCTAAGGAGACATTTTCTGATTCCTAGTTTTACATGAGTCACAAAGAGAAAATTCTTCCATGATGTACCTAGAAAATCTATGGGTCCTTGGCCGGGCGCAGGATCACGCCTGTAATCCCAACACTTTGGGAGGCTGAGGAGGGTGGATCACGAGTTTAAGAGATCTAGAGCATCCTGGCCAACATGGTGAAACCCCATCTCTACTGAAAATACAAAAATTACAACTGGGCGTGGTGACACTGCAGTCCCAGCAACTCAGGAGGCGGAGATTGCAATGAGCCAAGATCCTGCCACTGCAGCTCCAGCCTTGCGATAGATAGAGCAAGACTCTGTCTCAAAAAAAAAAAAAAAAGAAAAGAAAAGAAAAGAAGAAAGAAAGAAAAGAAAATCTATAGGTCCTTTTCTCTATGTGATGTAGTGGCCCTTGCGTCCCAAAGTACTTATTTGTGTTTCTAATACTCCTGTAATAATCTTTAGGATGACTTACACATATCTGCATTTCTCTGATAGAAGCAGAGAAGAAATAGCAGTTTTGAGCAGAACTACACTTGAGAATGACAGTTCCAGGAGATGAAGGAGGAGAATAGAGGCAGTTTCTTTTTCCTTTATGATATGGAAAAACCTATTTGTTTTTAGAAACTCAAACTCATTTAACAAATCTATATTGCACTTAGATAAGAAGCAGACAGAATGTTCTTAAATAAGTCAGATGTGATCCCTGATCCCTGCCTTTAAGTTATGAACAATTATTTGAGGGTATCAGATTATCAAACAGGAAGGACATGAAACAGAATGTTAACTGAGAACACTGAAAAAACACTTAGAGAGTGCATGGCACATAATTAGTGCTGAACAGATATTTTCAGACACTAAATTGGAGTGTGATAAACACTGTAATAATGCTTGTAGGCTCACACAGGGACAGAAGGCAGTTATGGTAGGACTTGAATAAATAGGTAGCATTTTAACTAATATAACGTGACAGAATAAACAACTGAAGGAGGCAGTTTGAGGAAAATTAAGAAGGTAGAAAAAAACAGTGGGCACCTCAATAATCAAGATTAAATGAAACTCTGAAAAGATTTATTCCTTCACATTTGTTCCTTTACATGATCATAAACACTCAGGTAAAGAATGCAAGAATGTTATCCCTTACCTGAATTGGACAATAAAATAGCTCAGACTCTTAAATCTGTTTGTTTTCATTTTCTCTGTAAATTGCTTTTCTTTCAGTAATTGTACCTTTTTGATTATATAGACCAAACTATGTAATAATAGTATTATTATTACTAACATATACATGATGTTGAAAACAAGATCCATGTCTTCCTCCCTTATACTTCTTGTTCTTATCGTCTATATGTTAGTAATATTTGCATTATCTATGTCTTTGGAGAGTAGCCTGACCTGTAAATTTCCTCATTCACTTTGTGATAGCCTACTGAATGATAGTAAGCTTGTTACAAGCAAACAAAATCAACACCTTCTCACCAAAAGACAGATTGCTTAAGTAGAGCAACAGTATGAAAAAAAAGTAAAAGCCCCAACCTAACACAGATGTTACTATTTCTGCCAAGTATCGCTCTGTCTCTAAGCCCCATTTATGGAAAACCATGTAAGTTAATCAGCAGAATATAATTTTGTTGACAATGTTTATATTGATAATCCCTTTCAGTGATATAAATTCTTGGAAACTGATCTAAATTGTTGATCTAGTTAAAGCAATGTCTTGAATTCAAAAGTTCTATATTACTAAATAGTTGACTTAAGAATTGTTTGGTATTGAAGTGTCTCTTTCTTAAAAAAATTTTCACAGGCCCTACTAATACCTGCCTTTCCCTTATAAACTTGTACAAATTATTCATTATATGTAGATATATGTGTATGTACAGACTGACATCAATTTATATGAAAAAAAAAATTCCTACACATACAGACATATACAGTCCTGTGCCTCATAATGATATTTTGGTCAGGGGTAGACTACATATACAGGAGGTCTTCACAAAGTTCATGGAAAATGCATGTTATGAAAAAAACTATGCATAGATTTAAAAAAAAATTGTTCCAAAACAAATAGTACCTACTTGTTATAACATATCTGAACAAGGTCCAGCTTGAGGCACTAAGAGGGATAAAACATCAGTTTGGAAAGAGCCCCTATTGGCAATATAGATTATGCTAAACCTGAAGCAAGAGTAAATATCAAATTTCTGGTGAAGCTGGGGTGAAAGAATGATGAAATCACTGACACTTAAAAGAAAAGTTTATGGGGACAATTCCCCAAAGAAATTAGTATTTACAAATGAATAACCACTTTTATGAAGGGAAGAGATGTTGTTGAAGATGAAGCCTGCAGCAGCAGACCTTCCACATCAATTCATTAGCAAAAAATTAATCTTGTTTGTGCCTTGACTGCTGGTTAACAGCACAAACAATAGCCAACATCATAGATGTCTCAATTGGTTCAGCTTAGCTAAGTTTGACTGAAAAATTAAAGTTGAGTAAAGGTTCCACTGAATGGGTGCCAAAACCATTGCACCCAGATCAGCTGCAGACAAAAGAATAATTTTCGATGAAAATTTTAAGTAAGTGGGGAAGAGATGATGAGGCCTTTGAGTTATTATAACAGGAGATGAAACATAGCTCTACCAGTATAATCCTCAAGACAAAGCATAATCACAGCAATGGCTACTACCAAGAGTTGGAAGTGGTCCAAGTCAAAGCAAAGGACAATCAGCCAGGAGAAAATGTTATGGCCAACGATTTTGGGGGATGATCAAGGCATTTCGCTTTTTGACTTTCTGGAGGGCTGAAGAATGATAACAACTGCTTATTATGAGAGTGTTTGAGAGACTTAGCCAAAACTTTATCAGAAAAATGCCCAAGAAATCTTCACCATAGAATCCTTCTTCACTATGACAATGCTCGTGCTCATTCCTCTCATCTAACAAAATAATTTTGTGAGAGCTTTGATGGGAAATCATTAGGCATCCACCTTATAGTACCGATTTGACTCCTGACTTCTTTTTGATTCCTAATCTTTAAAACATCTGTAAAGAGTACCCATTTTTCTTCAGTTAATAAGATAAAAAGACTACATTGACACGGTTAAATTCCCAGAACCCTCAGTTCTTTAGGAATGAATGAAATGGTGACATTGTCACTAAAAGAGAGTCTTGAACTTGTTGGAGTTTATGTTGAGAAATGCAGTTTATATTTTTTATCTTTATCTTTTAATTCTACTTTTTCATGAGCTTTTTGAGGTCCTACCATTTGACAATGATCTGGTAAGATTATAATTGAGCTAAAAAGTTTCTGTCACATACTGATATTGTGGCCATGAGAACACAGCACAATTTCTTTATTTTATATATTTAGTGTTGCCTAAGTGTAGAGTGTTTAGAAAGTCTAGAGTACAGTAATGTCCTAGGCCTTCACATTTACTCACTATTCACTCACTGACTCACCTAGAGCAACTTCCAGTTTTGCAAGCTAAATTCTTAAGTGCCCTATACAGGTGTACCTTTTTAAAGTCTTTTATACTGTATTTGTATTGTACCTTTTTAATATTTCGATACAAAGATGCTTATCATAGTGTTACAGTTGTCTATAGTAATATGCTATACAAGTTTGTAGCCTGAGAGCAGTAAGTTATACCATGTAGCCTAGCTGTGGGATATACTATCTTTGTTTGTATAAATATACTCTGATATTTCCACAATGAGGACACATTTCTTAGAAAATATCCACATTGTTAAGTGATGCATGACTGTATTTGTATGTCTGTAGATATACATTTAGATATACAGATATATACATATGTGTATATTAATATGTGATAGATATCTTTACATTATAGAATTTTCTCCAAAGTTTAACCATTCACAAAGATAGCTCTGATAAACTTGAGTGACTCAAAATTTTTCTACAGGGAGAAGACATACTTCTTAAGCTAAGATCCTTTATTCCTCATCCTCATTCCTCAAATTCTGTCATATATCAATAGTGGTATACAGCAAATGAAGATTTTTTTAACATAAGGTAGTCAGTCATTCAACAACCATCTATTGTGTTTACTACATGTCAGTGTTTGTACTAAGAACTGTAGTTATAAATGACAAATTCCCAACATTCCTGAATTCTACCCTTGTAACTAAAGAGGAAAAAGATATTAGTAAGTTACAAAAGAATGATATTGAATAACTGAATTTTTTGTTTCAAATTTAAAATACCTGAGCATGTGTGTGGAATAAACTACTAGGCAGGTGTGTGTGTGTGTGTGTGTGTGTGTGTGTGTGTGTATTTGTAATTATACAGAAATATGTAGAAAATATTCCCTGTAACTCTGTTTCATTATTTGTATATATATATATTGAACAACTATGAGATGTCTGTTACTTTTCTGAGACCTGATTTTCTTAAATGCTATTCCATTAGGATATTTAAAAATATTTGTGAATTCTAGGTCTTTTCCCTATTCTTGAACTGGGAATTCAATGTAAGAATGGAACAAGACAAGCTGCAACTTTACCGAAAATGGAGAATAAGGGCACTGCTCCAACGCAAATAAACAAAATTATCTTGTTTTCCTCTGTTTGAACACAAAACAAAGTTTAAGGAATTGCATAAAAATGTAAAACCAAATGTTTTAGCTCCCAGCAAATCTCCAAGGGTCTTTCATTATGAGCTTTTAAAAATGGTAGGACATAGTCTTTGCTAACAGAGAGGCTTAACCCGGGGCCAGAACCTTAAAAATTATAGCTACTAAAAGCCATTACCTTTTGAAATTGATCCAGAAAATGAGTAGTTTGGGGAGACACTTCTACAATGAGCTTCTGAGAACTATAAGGAGCAGTCACTTAATGTTGAGTACCAGAGCTGTTATCATGCAGAGAATAAAAACTTAGTCATTCTGCATAAAGCTGCCATCAAGAGGCATTATTAAGAGCTACAGTGTGGAAAAAGGGCTATCTATGAGGGTTATCCCTAGGCTCAGAGATGTCATTGTTTGGATAGGAGGATGTCATTGCTCAGAAATCTTTGCAATTCTGACAATAAGGAAGGAATATCTCCTGAAAGAGATGGCCTACATTTTCTTTTCAGTCTTATGTCACTTAAGCTCCTTATTATTATTATTATTATTATTGTTATTATGTTTTATCCTATTGGTAGAGGTTAAAGAAAAGTGATTCAGAGAAAATAATGACTCTTTTTCTTAAGAAACTTTATGTTTTGGAGTCTTAAATAGTCATAAAGTTAAAATAAGTGAGCCGGAAACCTTGACAATTTGCTTTGCATTGACCACATGGGCCACAAAAAGATTTTGTGAGTTGCATTACATTGTGAGATTGGAATGATGTCCTGTTTAATGCTTGAAATGTAGATAAAGTACAAATATCAGAGATCATTCTGGTGCAACAGTGTTTTAAAATTTATATGGATGATGTATTCTTTTTAGAAGCATCAAAATATTTTTCTTCGGGAGATTTCTACTCTGGTTATTAAGGAATTGTTTGTATTAGAATGATCATCCCATGGAGAAAGCGGGAAAGTCTACATAGAATTAATTAACTAAAAAAAAAAAGATGTTTGAAGGTATAATAGAGCAAACAAAACTTCCAGTATTAAACAAATCTGAGTTGTAATTTTCTCATCTAGAGATGGGACTAACAGTTCATACTTTATAGAAAGAGATGATGATAATGATGGTGATCATTGCTGATAGGCAATGTGTTATATATCTATTATTGCAAGAAATGTGTTGATTGTGTTATCTTATACAATCTGTTTGATAGTTCTATACTATTGCTATTATTATAATCTCTATTCCACAAATAAGAAACACTTAATAAGGAGTAATGCATAGATTTGTATAATTTTCTCTAGCTTTAAGAATTTAGTATTGAATCATTCTACTGTTCGGCCTATAAGCAAATCAAATAGGTCACATACCTAATAAGGTGCTTGGATAACAGTAGGTGTTTCATATCCACATAAATTCTGTTCCACTTTATGACCCAGCTCCTTGTTGTTTAAACCCTTTTATTGAGGTACAAAGCCTGACAAACATAAAGCTGTACATATATAATGTATATAACTTAATGAGTTTGTAGATAAGCATACCCTTCCGGTCCCTCTGCTTATTCCATGGTCTACAATGCTCTTTCCCACATTGATTTTCAGTATTTGTTTTTTTGTGTAATATAACTCTTTATGTAAATATCACCTCCTTCAATATTTCTTTCCTGGCCTCACTATCTAAAGTATCATCTTTATTATTTCCACATTAGTTTTACTTTGCTTTCATTACTCCGACGATTGTATAGTTTTTATATATAGTATATTTATACAATGTATAAATAAGCATCAAATATGTGACATGTCTACTCCCACATTGTTAAGCTCCATAGGAGTAAAAAAATCTCTATTTTGTTCAATGTTTATGCCAAGTACCTAGAACAGTTCCTGACATATAGTTTATATTCAAACTATTGGTTGATTTTATTAAACTAACAGTAACGACTTACATTTAAATTATCATAAGTTGAACTAAGAAATGGGATACAAAATGTAGAATAAAATATGGGAAACACTAAAATACAATGGTAATACCATAAAGTATGATAAATATGATAATTCTGTTTTTAAAACTTAGCATAAAAACGTAAAGGTTAAAAATAGTCTATATTCTAGGGCTGTGAGTTATTTTATTATTTGCTTCTTTGTTTATTTGATTCCAAATGAAATGTTAATGATTATTTTTCTTGTCATTCATCATTTGATTATTGACAATGCCATTAATTTATAAATGAGGAAAGTGGAGTTTTAAGTAACTAAATTGTTATGTATACTTTAAAAGGCTTAACTAAAATTAAATTTGGACACAGACTATGTACGAGTTTTCAAAATTCTTCAGTTTTAAAAACCACTATTAAAAATAGTGATTTTATCTGATAAATGCTACATTTACATATTTCATGAGTAAAATACATATTAGTCTTTTCACTGACAGATTTTAAGTTTTCTGACAACTATGCCTATTTTATATTGTTCTGTTGTATATTCAAGACATATTGTGCCAATGTAGCTGGTTTTTACAGTATAAAAAAGAAGCATTTTGTCTCTCCTGTGGTTAAAAAATGCAGTTTATTTTCAAATGGGACAGAAAACTGGAATCAAGTCACAAAGGCATTTACCTGTCACAGACTAGGCGCATACCACAGAGAGCAAAACTGATGGTATTGTGCATCTGTGCATTCAGCATTCTGTGGCTCAAAGCCACTAGACTCTTTTCTGCATGACCAACTGACTAATTGCTGTACTTGGCCTTTTCTATTCTCTTCAATTAATGCAATGCACAATTGCACATAGCAACAGAGTCACCCATTCAGAACAGAATCTGGGCCAGAATTAGGCTCTAAATCCCAGAAGCACCTGTTACAAATATAAAGCATCCAGATGGTCCAGTCTTTGTGGGGAAGTGTCAAGCATTGACTTATCTGTCTTTCTTACTTGTGGTTTAAGGTCAAAAACATGATCTGTTGGAAGCAGGGAGCCAAATAAATATCAGAAAAAATACCTAGGATTAGTGTCGAAACTCCTCAATTTGTTTATCTAAATCTTTATTGCTCAGTGGAGCTCATTGTTATCATTTTCTAAGCATGCAAATGGGATTAGTCCATGAATACATGACAGGCTTCAGTATAATTAGATAGGTTTATTTAAACACAGCTGTAAATCATAAAAATGTGAAATATTTGATGATTGTAAATTCAACCATTTGTGTATTCAAACTTTAGCTTTCAGTCAACTTCATTGTTCTAATTTTGTTTGAGATTCTAGAAAATATAAAATATTACCTTAGCCTAGCTCAGATTTTCACAGTTTCTACTTACTTCAGGCATATAGAAAAATAAATGGTGCTATACTATATGTTTTAAGAGAACTTCAGCTATATATATATTATATTTGTACTCCTCCTTTTCCATCTAAATAATATTTAAATTGTACTGTTGTCATATGCATACTCCTTCACAGTAAGAATTTAAATTTTAGTGAACCATCTAGATATTTTGTGTAACAAAATAAGTTAATGTAATGCTTTTTATTTGATATTTTCAATATCAGTTCTAAAAAGTGCATGATAAATATTTTTTGGAATTGATATTTTTCTGCAAATAAAGAGAAAAAAGTTTATTTTCTGAAAATCACCAATTGTTCTTAATTAATTCTCAAATGTGACAACCAATAGGAAAAGTAAGAGTTTTTTTTGATTTTGGTTTCTGCCAAAGCTCTAAGTAATTTTGTTATCAAAATGGACTTATTTCAGACTATTGGAAAGGGCTTAATATTTACAATGCATTCTAATGCTTTTGTTCTGGGTCAAAATTACCAGTTGATATCTATTTTTCCCTTTCAAGTCTTTTAAAGAGATATACTTTTAAGACTGATCTAAAGCTTTCTAATATTAAAATTAACTGATAATATTAATTGTCACACAATATTCATATTCTAGATGCATTTTATTGCCATTTGGAAGTGTTACATATTTTGTTGAAATATATTTTCATTTTAAGCAGTAAGATTAGAATGACACTGAATTGTTTAGATTAATAGATTTCTCACTTTCTAAAACTATCATAAAATAGCTCAAAAGATAAAAAAGTATTTTACTTAAAAAGTATACATGTACACATCATATATGCATGTAATACTTATAGAATGTAGGTATAAATTTATATATTCTTATAGAAAGGAAAAATAAATATATTGAGCATTTAATATTATTGGAGATTATACGAAATGCTCCAAGTTCTAAGTAACCTTTGGTTACACTCAATGTCTTGTGCAAAAATTGATTGCAGAAGAAGCAACAATAATTTAATATCAAACTTTTTAAGTTATTTATGTTTATAGTGAACCTCTATCTTAACAAAAATTTTATGATTCTATATTGAAAGGTCAAATTAAAAATTTCATTCAGGTAAAGTCAAAGACATATTTATTTTAATTTTATTTTGAAGAATAATGTACCAATACTAATTATTTATAGGCTGATTATACTGTATTTCCTAACCTCATTGTAAAATAGAGGTTGTCTTGTTTGACCTCCGCTGAGAATGTGTAGATGGGCAATTCAGATTCCTCACTGCTTTTTATATACGTATGTCCATGAATGACTGTGAAAGCACAATAAGTTTAGATTTTTTTGGTTACAAATAAATGTTCATAGGTAGGAAATTCACAAATACAGAATCTATGAATAATGAAGATTAATCATATATTCCAGTGTGATAATATATATTCAGTATTGTGTAATTCATTTTAAACCCATTCATTGTGCCTTTATGTCTTTGTGTTAGTTCTTTTATTTTATACTTATTAGCTTTTTGCCTTAGGTATTAATATTGCATTTTAATCGAGTAGTCATATCCAGCATAATTATTTTTAAAAATTTTGTGACTCATATTTCCATTACTTGACTTCCCTTTCTTTTTTTGCTTTTGAGTGTTTCACTTGTTTTTTGATCATACGATCTTATCCTATCAATTTTTAATATTATTTTTATTTTGTATCAGCTCTCATAATGTAAAAAAGCATCCTTTTTAAATGTATTTAGTGTGGCATATTTTGCACAGTAAACTTTTTGTTGTTGATTTCACTATTTGAATTGGCTCCAGTGTATAGTGCTTAAGTGGCTGACTAGTGTTCTAAGCACAAGAAGGCTATGATGGCCTGTAATCATAGCACTTTGGGAGGCAGAGGTGGGTGGATCACTTGAGGCCAGGAGTTTAAGACCAGCCTGGCCAACATGCAAAACCCTACCACTACTAAAAATACAAAAATTAGCGGGACATGGCGGTGAACACCTCTAATCCCAGCTACTCAGTTGGCTAAGGCAGGAGGATTGCTTCAGCCCGAGATGTCAAGGTTGCAGTGAGCTGAGATCACACCAGTGCAGTATAATCTGGGCAATAGGGCCAGACAAAAAAAGATAAAAGAAAGAAAGAAGAAAGGAAAGAAGAGGGAGGGAGGGAAGGAGGAAGGAAGGAAGGAAGGAAGGGAGGAAGGGAGGGAGGAAGGGAAAGAAAGGAAAAGAGAGAAAGAAAAGTGATGTAGATTATGAAGGACATTTTTGTTAACCTTCATTCAGCCACTGAGTTATAGTTCCAGTACCCATGACTTTAGTGTTACTAAATCAAAAGTGTATATTTAAAAAGGTGTCTTTAAGAAGAAACACACACAAAACAAAGTTATATATTGGTTGGCTGGTGAAAATCTTATTAGGAATTTAGCTTGGTATTTCTATAGGAGCAATGATTCAGTATTCATTAATTCAGAGTCCATGGAACCATTATATAAAGCATAACTAATATGAATAATGATAAGTGACTTTGTTATAGAAGAGAATTTCCTGAACAAGCATAGAGATACAAAAAGCTATATTATATGGAAAATAATTTAGGAATCCTCAAAAAAGATAAATTATGTATTAAATTTGATATCATCACAAGTGAGAAATAGAAAGGAACCAAAAAGAAGAGAGAAGAACTCAGAATTTTACAAAACCTATGAGAGATAACACAGACAGAAAGATTACTCTTATACGCCACGTAAACATAAACATAAAACATCTACACATTTAGAACAAAATGACTGAAACCAAAAAAAGAAGACATATTAAAACATTCAGAATTAGAACAAAAAGCTTCAAAGAGCAACAATAAGGTTGATAGTTTTTTTTTTCCAAAGCAAAAACAAAAATAAAAGCTAAATGAAGAAACAAATGAAAGAAAGAATGGAGCCTGTAAGCCATGGCATATCACTTAAGAGTACTTAAGGAAAGTAAGAGATATTGATAATGGAAATACAAGTGTCAATATCTTAATAAAAGGAGTTAGAAAATCACAGGAAATTTGAAGTAATCATAAAGATAAATTTCCTAGAGAGAAAAAGAGAAATTCTCAAAACAAAAATGGATCTAAAGACTTGTATTGATATCACTTATTTCTTTATAAGTTATTCTAATATTAATGGCTTAAAAGGAAAGTCATTGATGATCCCACAGTTTGTGCAGGTCACGAATGCAAGCAGCTTAGCTGGTTATTGTGGCTCAAAGTCTCACATGCAGTTTCAGTTAAGTTGTCAGGGGCTATGTTCATCTGAAGGCTTTAGATGGGCTAGAAGATTTGTTTCCAGATGGCTTACTCACATGGCTCTTTGCTGGAGGCTTCAATTCTTCACCATGTGAGTTTTTCATAGAAGGATTGGATCTCACAAAAATGGCATTTAAATCACCCCAGAATAAGCAATCGAATAAAGAGAAACTAAGGAAGAAGCCATTACTTAAGTGTATGTGTTGTCTCCTACTCTGGAACATTAGCCAGATGGAGGCAGAAATGTTTTTGTTTATTGACATTTAGCATGCCTAAATACAGCAATACTCATGTGGTTAGCCTACATTTTGAATAGACGAATGAGTAAAAATAAATTAGATTGTCAATAAACTGGACATATATAGACTTAACATCTTTTTTGATATTTATAGTTTTTCTACAAAAGGTTATTTATTGCCAGGTTCACAAGAACACTTCTATATTAATTACTTACAATTTTATTTTTTCTTTTGAGGTGGAGTCTCGCTCTATCACCTGGCTTTTGTGCAGTGATGCGAGCTCAGCTCATTGTAGCCTCCCAAGTTCAAGCGATTCTCCTGCCTCAGCCTTCTGAGTAGTTGGGATTACAGGCATCTGCCACCATGTCCTGCTAATTTTTGTATTTTTAGTAGAGACTAGGTTTCACCATGTTACCCAGGCTGTTACCTCAAGTGATCCACCTGCCCTGGCCTCCAAAAGTGCTGGGATTACAGGCATCAGTTGCTGCGCCAGGTCAATTACTTTTTAAATTGAAGAAAGTATAGTGACTCCAGCAAGGTAGTGGAGTAGGAAGCCCTATACCTTGCTCTCCCCTAGCCCCAGAATCACCAACTTAAAAGCAATATTTAGTCCCAAAAGCCTTAATGAGAATATCAGAAACCAGTTAGGAAATTTTATTGTTTTGGGAAAGCTGCTCTCTTGGGTAGTGGGAGAGAAGGGGCAAATGTAAAGCCTGTAGTCTGGTTTTACAGGGGGCTGCCTGTAGAACTGGATTCTCTGTCTCAACTGACTTGTACTGCTGCCAGAGAATCAGCATACTTTGGATGCCTGATGATTGCTGTGAATAAAACAAAACTCAACAGTTTTTGGCAGCATCAGAGAACTTTTAATATCAAACACAGAAACCAATATAGCTTGCCCCTATTGGAAGATGGTGCCTAGCCCTTTCCAGATTTGTTTTATGAGATCAGCATTACTCTGATACCTAAATTAGACAAAGATAGCATAAGAAAAAAAAAGACCAATATTCCTGGTGAATATTAAGGTAATAATCCTCAATAAAGTATTAGCAAACTAAATTCAACGACACATAAAAATACTTATACACCACAACCAAGTGTGATTTAGTCCTGGAATGCAAGGGTGATTGAACATATGAAAATCAATCGGTGTAACATACCAATTCACAGAAGAAGGAAAAAAGACACATGGTCAACAGATTGATGCAGAAAAGGCATTTGACAAAATTTAATACCCTTTCATGACAAAAACATTCAACAAGTTGAATATAAAAGAAATTTATCTCAACACAGTTAAGGGCATAATAAATAACCCAAGCCACAGCCAACCACATAGTAGGGAAAAAGTGAAGCTTTCTCTACAAGAACAGGAACAAAGAAATGATGCCCATTCTCATCACTTCTACACAACATAGTAATGAAAGTCTGAGCCAGAAAAATAAGGCAACAACAATAACAAAAATAAACAAATAGAAGACATCCAAAGAGGAAAAGAAGCAAGTTTACCTCTCTTCTCAGATGATATGATCATATATGTACAAAACACTAAAACTTTCACATACAAAAAACAGAACTAATAAATGAATTCAGCTAAGATGAAGTATACACAATCAATACACAAAAAATCAGTTGCATATCTATACACCAGCAATGAACAATTCATAACTAAAATAAAGGAAGCAATCTGATTTATAATAGCATCGAAAATAAAACAAAAAATTAGAAATAGACTTAACTAAGAAAATGAAAAATTTGCACACAAAAAACCAGAAGACATTGCTAAAAGCAACTAAGAGAAGACATAAGTAAATGGAAAGGCATCCCATTAAATGGAAAATTTAATATTGTTAAAATGTCTATGCTATCCAAAGTGATCTACAAATTTAATTAAAATCCCAATGACACTTTTTGCAAGAATAAGAAAAAAATTCCTAAAGTTTATTGGAATCTCAAAGGACACCAAACTGCAAAGCAATATTCAGAAACAACAACAAAGCTGAAGGCCTCATAAATCCTGATTTCAAAGCATGTTACAAATCTACAGATGTCAAAACAGTATGATATTGGCATAAAAACAGACTCAGAGACCAATGGAACAAAATAGCCCATGAATAAATCCTCACGTACATGGTGAAATGATCTGCCACGATGGAGCCAGGACTTCACAATGGGAAAAGAATAGTCTCTTCAACAAATGGGGTTGAGAAAACTGGATATCCATGTGCAAAGAAGATTGTTGGACCCTTATTTTACATCATGTACAATAGTAACCAAAACGGATTTAAGAGCTAAATGTAAGATATGAAACTGTAAAACTCCTTGAAGAAATGGGGAAAATTTTTATGACATTGAATTAGGTAATGATTTCTTAGCTAGGACACCAAAAGCACAGGCAACAAAATGCGTGAAATGATACTATAAAAATAGACAAATGGGTTTAAATTGAACTAAAAATTTCCTCAGAAAGAAAACAATTAACAGAGTGAAAAGGCAATCTATGGAGTGGGAGAACATATTTGCAAACCATGTATCTGAAACAGATTAATGCCAAGAATGTATAAAATAACTTCCACGGTTCAGGAACAAAAAAATATGCACAATCCAATTTAAAAATCAAAGAAGGATTTTAATAAACATTTATCCAAAGAACATATGAATGGGTAAATAATATGCAAAAATATGCTCAACCTCACTGTATTAGTTTGTTTTTCATTGCTATAATGGAATACTTGAGGTGGGTAATTTATCAACAAAAGAGGTTTATTTGGCTTACAGTTCTGTATGCTATACAAGAATGTGGCATCAACATCTGCTTCCAGTAATGCCTCAGGAAGCTTTTACTCATGGCAAAAGGTGAAGAGGGAGTAGGTGTGTCATGTGGCAAGAGGAAGCAAGAGATAGAGGGGGAGGTGCCAGACACTTTTTTAATAATCAGATCTCTTATGAGCCAATAGAGTGAAAATTCATATATTACTTTGTGATGAAGCACCAAGCCATTCATGAAAGTTCTGCCCTAATGACCCAAAACCTCTTGCCAGGCCACACCTCCAACACTGGGATCACATTTCAAAATGAGCTTTGGAGGGGCAAGTATTCAAAATATATCAATCACTGATTATCAGGGAAATGCAAATCAAAACCAAAATGACATATCAAATCAAACCCATTAGAATGGTCATTATAAAAAATAACTAGAAAACTACCAATGTTGGAGAGGGTGTAGAAAAATTGGTATCCTCATACAGCACTGGAAATGTAGAATGGTACATCTGGTATTGAATATATCATGGAGGTTACTCAAAATATTAAAAATTGAATTACCATAAAATTTAGCAATCCCTCCTCTGAGTAGGTATTCAAAAGCTTTGAAAAGAGAATCTTAAAGATACAACTGCACTCCTGTATTTATGGCAGCATTATTCACAATAAGAGGTGAAATGAATCTAAATGTTCATTGAAACATGAATGGATAAAGAGAATGCACATACATATAGTAAAACATTATTCAGCCATGAAACGAAAAAAAAAGTCATATGCTGTACCTTAAGGATATTATGCTAAGCAAAATAAACCAGTCACAAAAAGACAAATATTGCATGAATCCACTTATAGAAGGTATCTAAAATAGTCAAACTCTTAGAAACAGAAAGTAGAATGGTGGCTGCAAAGGGCTGGGGGCAGGGGGAAAAGAAGATTTGTTCAATAGATAAGAGAGTTTCAGTGCTATGTGATGAAAAATCTTGTAAAGATCTATTGCATGTGATATAATAGCACTGTGAGTATAATAGCACTTCTTATTGTAAACAAAAAAAATGGCAGGTATGGAAAATTTCATGCTAATAAAATAAGTAAATGTATAAAAAATAGATAATGGTGGTAATTAGTCTGTCAAGGTAATTTTATACTTACCTTTCTCTATTCATCTGTAACAATACATTTATAGAAATTAATCAACATCTATTGATTACATGAGGTAATCCTATAATCAAAATTTAAATCTCACCAGTTAAGGTCACAGAATTGTTTCACTTAAAGCCTTGGTGTTAGTAACAAGCATACCTGGACTCACTGCAGTTCTCACTAGCACTAGCATTATGGTCGTGGGCATCATTAAGCTCATTTCCTCACATTTGAATTTCAAGATGTCAGAACCTGTTTAAGGATTTAAAAATATACTATTAATATAACTGCTGATGCAGTGTCTGGTATCTAATAAGCCCTCAAAAATTCTAGATATTCTTATTCCCACTGTTACTATTCTCTTAATGCAAAGTAGATGACATATAAGAAATAAATAGGTTTTATGGATTCAAAAATTTTTCTTAGAAGTAAAATTAGTAGTTTTGTATGCTGTCAGCAGGTTCTGATGTGTGTGATGAGTCATATTGTTTGCTGAGAGAGGCAGCGAGGAAAACCGAGCTGTCCCGCAAAGCAGAAAACTGCTGAGAAGGTTCTAAAACTGTAAACAATATGTATATGTCTCACACCAGATGAACTAGTTCTTTGAACATAGCATATGTGACTCTGCCTCCATTATTCCCTCATAAAGAATGCTTTCTAGTTTAGCTTTAACCTATAGTGAACATACACTAGCTGCCTGGTTAGTTTACCTTTAATCTCCAAAATAACACAGAAAATCTGCTTGTTAAACTTATCACTGGAATGCAAATAATAAATACGTGGGTCAGAGTCTGCTCTGGGCTCTCAGCTCTGAAGGCTGTCAGCCTCTTGATTCCCATTTTTGCACTCTATCTCTGTGTCTGTTTCTTAATTCCTTCAGCACTGTCTGGGCTGGGGTCTCCCTGACTGAGCTAGTCTCAGCATTTGTAGTAGATTCTGATTTAGCAAAGCTGTATTTTATAAGCAAATTTTTCTTTCAAAAAGGAGCAGTAGTCTTTATTGACTATTTTAAAGAGTAGCTGCAAAATTAAGATACTGAAAAAAAGTGTAAGTTTTCCCCTTTACAAACACTTTCCATACTTTAATTTAAATTATAAAATAAATTATGACATTTCAGACTTCTTCATGTACATTTCTTAGTGTATATTACAATTTAACAAGATATTCCAGTGAAGATGTGTAAGGTCAAATAACTATGGGCTATAATACATGCTGAATTCATCCCCTTGAAATCCAATATGAATTTAATATTTGGAAAGACTCAGAGAAATGCTAAAATAGAGAAACTATTTGATTTCTGAGACACTCTTTATTCAAACACACACTTTCAAATAAGTTTCACTAAAATCCCTTTGAGAGATGCTTCACTAGACAAGTAGAAATAAATTACTGTGGTACGTAATTAAAACAGCATAAGCAAAATGTCTAAATGTTTAAATTAGGTACACTTTAATGAGTTTACTACAAGTAGAGAAAAACAGTTAAACAAAGAAAGAAAATAATAAAATAAAACAATAACTAAAATGGCCACAAATATAAGGAAATTAATTTTAAAATTTAAAAAGGAAAACTATTGAATATAACTTAAACTAGAAGTGCATACACATTTAGAAGCTTAGCTTCTCTACTGAATACAAATCTTTTTCTCTGTAATTTCTTCTCAGGAACTCCTTCAGGAAAAAACACAAACCCAACAAAACGATTTTCATTCTAAGAATAAATAAGATTAAAAATTGTAAAACAAGCTAAAACAAAATACTCAAATATAGTTTATTATTTCCACTCTCTACCTGAAGCCATTCAGTTACTCCCTTGGATGTGTACATATTGATTGCACATTCTTTGAGAGTATTGAGGCCAGGCATGGTGGCTCACGCCTGTAATCCCAGCACTTTGGTAGGCCGAGGCGGGTGGGTCACGAGGTCAGGAGTTCGAGAGTATTGATTTATATATGAATTCAGTTGATGACTTTATATATGCAATAAAGATGCCCTTTTAATTCTCTAAATTGTGTAATAAAGTTATCAAATCCATCAATTTCTAAATGGCATGAGACCTCAGTGATTGATGATGTATGAAGGGTTTACTCCACTACCTTGGCTATTTTTATTTGTGGAAATATCAGAGTTATAGTCATGCTATCGGGGTTCCAAACTCATTGTGATGAGAGTCACATGTCAAAGGTATCTTTATTTTAAGAATTCCACAGAGTACATTGTAATTAGTCACTTAGAATAAATATTAAAATAATCATAAAATTTGAAAAAGCCCTTGGACATCAATAAAAAGTCACAGTCAAAAGTAAAATTCAGATGTTGGAAAGAATGAAAATAATGATTGCAAGACAAGAAATAATAATTTAAACTGTTACTGTGATGTAGATGTAAGGAGAGGTGTGGGGAACGTGTTTTGATGACTTGTGAATTGTTATGTTTCTTTTCTTATGTTTATCTGTCACAATATGTTTATTATGTACTTTCCTAAGAGTCTCTCTCCCCAAAGTTATTAGACCAGCACATCTTAGGCACCATCCTGTTTGACATTCTGGCTTATTTAACTTGCCAACAGAACTTTCAAATAGAGAATGTGAAGCAGAACATCACCTACACCCTAGTATTTAAAGCAGTAAAATTTAGGAAACTCTAGAAAGAAAACATACCCCATGTAAAAAAAGTTAAGTAGTAATTTTAAAATGTACTTCAAATTCATTTTGGTTTATGGACTCATTCATTATATAAAAAGTAAGTTATAAAATATTATGAATATGTTTAAATAGGAATACATTAGAAAGGAAAGAATGCAGACTTGAGTTCACCTGAATTGAAACATGTATGGCAATGAAATATCTAAAAAAAATGTTTGATGATGATAATACAATGACTAAACATGAATATATCCATGTGTTGAACATTGGGAGATTGTTGAAAAGTTATTATATTGAATTTTTCTTCATTTAAAATTCCATGCTTTTGAATATCACATTGCTACTAAATATCATATTAACCTTCATACAGCATTGTTAGAAATCATCTCAAGTCATCTTAACTTTTTAGTAATGTTTCAATAATTTTATTTTAAAATTTATAACATTAAAAAAGCAGATTCAGGCTAATTAATAATATTAAATATTACTAAAAGATCATAGCTAGAATATATTTAAAATCATTGCTTTGTTTTATATATATCAGTATTATCTCTTTGGCACAGTTGACAACTTATAATCTGAGACAAGGATAAGAACAATTTTGGTTTAATTTTGGTAAATTCAGAAAGATACAGTAAATCTCTTTGATAATGAATATCCAATCTAAATGTATTGTGCTGCATAATAGCTGAACATATGTAACATTTTCAAGTATGATTTGCAGATAAAATTGGTAACAGCAGCTTGATATAGTAAGAGTGCTCTCTTTTAAGTTTTTCTCCATAATGACACTCAAACCCTAACTTCACAGATGTGATATTTTTTGTTTAATTTATGCTATTGAATTTTATTTTCTTCTTAGTGTGTATAGTCAGATGATTATAATGGTATAAGCTATTTTAGACTATAGTATGAAGCTGGTTGTTTGACTGAATGTCACTGCACTTAAAACAGGTGGCTCCTGTTGTTAAGAGTAAGAATATAAATTATGATTATTTATAGATTTTTGTGAAAACAACATGTCTCTACAATATGAAATATAAGGTTAAATGCTAGGGTTTAAAATAGTGAGAATTTTATATGTTGGTAAAAATAATAAAATTGATTTCTGGTTATATTGATGGTTGTGCTTTACAGTTCAAATGATCTCATTAAAGGAAGAACTTGTTTCGTTTTAATTTTTAAGTAAACTACAAAATATAAATCACATATTCAGTAATGTATGTGTCTAGTCACTCAAAGCGTTTACTTGGATTAGTCCTGTGTTGTTTTTTTCTCTAGTAGAAAGGAATTCAATGGCCAGGATACAAAATGTTCCAAGGGACCCTGAATTATACTAATGAAGTTCTTTAATTCTAAAATACATTTTGAAACTGTTTTCAACTTGTTTGTTTTCTCTCAGACCATTCTCCATAACAATGAAATTGTTAAAGCTAACAGTTGTAACTAGTTCAATGTATGTGAGTAATCAACTTAATAATGATTATATGTATAATCAGTATATATTTTCTAGATATCTCTAGATTGTTAACATTATTTTCTTTCAAAATAAGTAATATATTCACTGTAGAAAATTTAAAACACTACAGATAAAAAATAAGGACACAATATAATCTTTCCTCAGAGGTGAATTTTTGTGCAAAGTACGACTTGTAAAATAATTCACATACACATAATACGTGACTTCACAGAACTTACAGTATTGCAGAAGAGACAGATAAAAAAGAGTAAAATGCAATAATTGGGATTTGTATTCAAAATGTATGAGGACAATAAGTTAGGTACTAGGTTAGAATGAAGAGGGGAATCTACATTTGAATAGGGCATTCAGGGAAACCTTTTTTGGAAAAGTCATGTTCAAACTGATAAATACTAGTTAAAGAATAGGGAACCAAAAAGAAGGAAGACTGAAAGAACACTACAGGTTACAAATGTCCTGCTACCTAAAATATCCTGGCATATTTGAAAACATAAATCTAAATATTAATGTTATTGGACATGGCTAGTAAATAGGAAGGACTATAGGAAAAGTGGGAAAGAGATATAATGCAAGACATTTCAGAATATAGTAAAGTTAGGAATTTATTACTGGTAAAATAGAACACCCAAGAAGGAATGTGGGGAAAACATTTAGTAAGCTCATAAAGTCAGATCAAGTGGCCTATGGCTGGGACTAGAGTGAAAATAGATTTTACTCATTTAGGAAGAAGAACTGATAGGATGTGATCATTAACTTGAAGCTGATTAGTGAGTGAGAGAGAAAGATTGAGGCTCCACTAAATCCATTTTTTGAGCAAATGAATGGATGCTAAACCTCTTAGAAAGATGGGGAAGATTGGAGTTTGGAAAGGAGCACATTTTGTGAAAAGCAAATATAATTTTATTTTAATTATGTCAAGTTTGAAATAGCTAGGACATATTCAAACAAAAACTAGGGTACTAATATTTATGAAGAAGTTGACATAGTTACAGAGGCACTAACTGGCTATCTCTAGGGACCGCTGTAACTGTGGACATTTCACTAGATGTGTTTTCATGGGGGATTTGGGCCCAGGTTTGCACTGAGAGCTCCAGAAAAACAAGTTACATATCATATATATATTTTCATGGGATATACATATCAGAGGAAGTGTGACCTGGAAATACAAATTTCTGAATTATAGCATTAACTATAGTATTCCAATAAAGTGAAATTGGGAGTCACCTTAGAAGAGTTTTAAGAAGAAAAGTGAACCGATAACATGAGGAAATCCTGTCTTTAGAGGAGGTTGATTCTGAAGCAGCAAGGCTGAGATGAAAGACTCTCCTGGCGATAACGCTAAGAAGAAAAGAAACAAGGGAAGAATGCTGTATAATAAGCCCTAATTTGCTTTTTAAATATATATTTTATATATTAAATATATCTTTCTATTTATATATATAAATTTTTGTTATTAAGAATATTTGAAATACCATTAAGTTTAGGGAAGCTTAAGCAATTCATACCTGAATACTGACATATTCACTTTCAGATCTATGATTTTATATGATTTTGCTCATATTTTTCTTTACCTATATTTTGACATATTTTTCAAATATTTCTAAGAAATAATAGATTGTTTAGGATGATTTTGATTTTTTTTCTTTTTCTAAGTGCATACTTACAGCTCATTTATTAGAATGATTTCCCTAATGCTAGTTACAGTCCCCCAAGACCTAGCTATGAGAGAGACAAACACATATTTGTTGAATTAATAAATCCATCCATGTTCAATTGTTAACATGGATGGATAGTCCCTATCTTAAATTGTTTTTCTTTGCACCAAGAAATATTGTTTTTCAAACATGAAGAAAACTGCATAGAAATTACCATTACTTTTTTCTTCCATCTGTAATTTTATTATGATGGTATTATTATAACATTTCTTTAAAAACTATTGGTCCTTTATTTGCTATAATCATTATTTTGAAAATTTTTCAAACTTTCATTTTAAAACTTGTACACTGATATTTATATTTTCTCTGGTGTTTAATGAAACAAAAACTGGGGTGGTAATATTTACAAGGAGGTTGACACAATTACAGAGGCACTACTGGTAACTCTAGGAATGCCTGTAACTGTGGACATTTCACTAGATGTGTATTTATGAAAGTTTAAACTGAGAGCTTCAGAAAAGATTAGAAGCAGTCTGGAGTAGAATACACAAGAAACCATAAGGACATTCCTGGAAAAGTGTTGTAAAGTGTCTCTGTCCATTTTGGAGGTTTATTTAGAGTTGAGTGAAGGATCTCTGTGCATAGAAAAGATAAATATAACTTGAGAAAGGAATGAAAGCAGACCCCTCAAATGAAGATTGGCCATGGGAAGAATGTTGATAAACTTAATCAAATTGCTTAAGAAGCAGGCTTTGTGTCAAAGTTTTAGAATAAATGAATAGAAAGAATGATCCCTATGATTCCAATGATAATTTAGATGATTATGTAAGCTATTTTTACATAATCATATAATAAAATATTTTTACATAATCATATCATAAAATATTTTTACATAGAGTTTTATAAAATGACAGTTTCATATGCAATTTGCTGTATCAAAAATTAAGATTTTTCTTGTACTTTCTTATTTGCAGTGCATGCAAATTGGAAACAAAAACTGCTTTTTATGTTTAAAGTAACTGTATGATTTGTTATCAAAACTAAAATACTTTTGAAAATAAAATTGTGCAATGTTAATAATTATGTTAGGTCAACTGGCATAAACTAGCACAATTTTGGGCAAACAAGGATATAGGGTTATGTAAGTGTATAATAGTTTGTCAGATATTCTGAGTGGAGAGTAGGATTCTAGGTATTCTTCAAAACAATGACCTGAGTCTTCCTTTCACATTTCCTCTGTGTTTGTGGTGTGTGTGTGTGTGTGTGTGTGTGTGTGTGTGTGTGTGTATTTGTGCTTTCATGTTTAAAGAGGTGATTTTTTTTTTTTGGATTTTATTTTTTTATTGCATTTAGGTTTTGGGGTACATGTGAAGAACATACAATATTGTTGCATAGGTACACACGTGGCAGTTTGATTTGTTGCCTTCCTCCCCTTCACCTATATCTGGTATTTCTCCCCACATTATCTCCCCCTAACTCCCCACCCCCCACTGTCCCTCCCCTATTTCCCCCCAACAGACCCCAGCGTATAGTGCTCCCCTCTCTGTGTCCATGTGTTCTGATTGTTCAACACCCACCTATGAGTGAGAACATGTGGTGTTTGATTTTATATTCTTGTGTCAGTTTGCTGAGAATTATGGTTTCCAGGTTCATCCATGTCCCTACAAAGGACACAAACTCATCGTTTTTGATGGCTGCATAATATTCCCTGGTGTATATGTGCCACATTTTCCCTGTCCAGTCTATCA
>PVKP010016579.1:0-47891 GCA_004027715.1 Plecturocebus donacophilus
TTTTTTATTGCATCTATTTGATTCTCCTCTCTTTTCTTTTTAATTAATCTGGCTGGTGGTCTGTCTATTTTGTTGATCTCTTCAAAAAACCATCTCCTGGATTTATTTATTTTTTTGAAGGATTTTTTGTGTCTCTGTCTCCTTCAGTTCTGATCTGATGTTAGTTATTTCTTGCCTTCTACTTGCTTTTGAGTTATTTTGATTTTGTACCTCTAACAATTTCAATTTTGATGATAGGGTATCAATTTTAGATCTTTCCTTGCTTCTCATGTGGGCATTTATTTCTATAAATTTCCCTCTAGATACTGCTTTAAATGTGTCCCATGGATTCTGGTACATCGTGTCTTTCTTCTTGTTGGTTTTGAAGAACATCTTTATTTCTGCCTTCATTTCATTGTTTATCCAGTCGACATTTAGGAAACAGTTGTTCAGTTGCAATGAAGTTGTGCGGTTCTGAGTTGGTTTCTTGATTTTGAGTTCTAATGTGATTGCACTGTGGTCTGAGAGACTGTTTGCTATGATTTCCATTCTTTTCTATTTTTGCTGAGGAGTGATTTACTTCCAATTATGTGGTCAATTTTAGAGTAGGTGCAATGTGGTGCTGAGAAGAATGTATATTCTATGGATTTGGGGTGGAGAGTTCTGTAGATGTCTGTTAGGTCCACTTGGTCCAGATTTGAGTTCAAGTCCTGTATATTCTTACTGATTTTCTGTCTTGTCGATCTGTCTAATATTGAGAGTGGAGTGTTAAAGTCTCCCACTATTATTGTGTGGGAGTCGAAGTCTCTTTGTAGGTCATTAAGAACTTGCTTTATGTAGCTGGGTGCTCCTGTATTGGGTGCATATATATTTAGGATAGTTAGCATTTCTTGTTGAATTGATTTTTTTTACTATTATGTAATGCCCTTTTTTGTCACTTTTGATCTTTTTTGGTTTAAATTCCATTTTAACAGAAACTATACCTGTACTCCTATTTTTTTATTCTCCATTTGCTTGGTAACTCTTCATCCATCCCTTTATTTTGAGCCTATGTGTGTCCTGGCATGTTAGATGGGTTTCCTGGATACAGCATACCGATAGGTCTTGACTTTTTATCCAATTTGCCAGTCTCTGTCTTTTGATTGGGGCATTTAGCCCATTTACATTTAATGTTAATATTATTTTTATGAATTTTACCCTGCCATTTTGATGCTAGCTGGTTGTTTTGCCCATTAGTTAAATCAATTTCTTCATTGTGTCAGTGTTCTTTACCATTTAGTATGTTTCTGAAGTGCCTGGTCCTGGTTGTTCCTTTCCATGTTTAGTGCTTCCTTCAGGAGCTCTTGTAAGGCAGGCCTGGTGGTAAAAATCTTTCAGCAATTGCTTGTTGGTAAAGGATTTTATTTCTCCTTCGCTTATGAAGCTGAGTTTGACTGGATATGAAATTCTTGGTTGAAAGTTCTTTTCTTTAAGATATTAAATATTGGCTCCCATTCTCTTCTGGCTTGTAGAATTTCTGCTGAGAGATATGCTATGATTCTGATGGACCTCTCCTTGTGCATAACCTGACCTTTCTCTCTGGCTGCCCTTATCATTTTTTTCCCTCATTTCAACCCTGGTGAATTTGACGATTATGTGCCTTGTGGTTGCTCTTTTTGAGGAATATCTTTGTGGTGTTCTCTGTATTTTCTGGACTTGAATGTTGGCCAGCTTTACTACATTGGAGAAGTTCTCCTGGATAATATCCTGAATAGTGTTTTCTAGCTTGGATTCATTCTCTCTGTCACTTTCAGGTACACCTATCAGACGTAGATTAGGTTTTTACACATGATCCCATGTTTCTTGGAGTCTTTGTTCATTTTCTCTAATCTTGCCTTCTTATTTTATTTCATTGAGTTGAACTTCAATCTCTCATACCCTTTCTTCTGCTTGGTTGATTTGGCTATTGAAACTTGTGTATGCCTTGTGAAGTTCTAGTGCGGTGTTTTTCAGCTCGATCAAGTTGTTTATATTCTTCTCTAAGCTGTTTATTTTTGTTAGCATTTCATCTAACCTCTTTTCAAGGTTCTCAGTTTCTTTGCATTTGGTTAGAACATGCTCTTTTATCTCATAGAAGTTTACTATTACTCACCTTCTGAAGCCTGTTTCTGTCAATTCATCAGACTCATTTACCATCCAGCTTTGTTCTCTTGCTGGTGAGATGTTGTGATTTCCCTGAGGAGGAGAGGCGTTCTTGTTTTTGGTGCTTTCATCCTTTCTGCGCTGTTTTTTTCCCATTTTTGTGGATTTGTCTGTCATCTTTGTAGTTGATCACTTTTGGATGGGGCCTCTGAGTGGATATCCTTTTTGTTGATGTTGAATCTATTTCTTTCTGTGTTTTAGTTTTCCTTCTAACAGTCAGGCCCCTCTGCTGCAGGACTGCTGGAGGCCCACTGCTGACCCTGCTTACCTGGGGATCACCCATAGGGGCTGCAAAGCAGTAAGGGTTGCTGCCATTATCTTCTGTTATTTCATCTCAGAAGAGTACCCACCAGATGTCAGCCTGAGCTCTCCTTTATGAGGTATCTCTTTGGACATACAGGGGTTGGGGAGCTGCTTAAGGGGACAGTGTGTACCTTATAGGAGCTCAAGTGCTGTGCTGGGAGCTCTGTTCTTCTGTTCAGAGCTGCTTGGTAGGTATGTTTAAATCTGCTACAGCAAAACACATAACTGCCTCTTTTCCCAGGTGCTCTCTCTTGGGAAGTTGGGGCTCTATTTTTAAGTTCCCAATGTGCTGCTGCCTTTTTTCAGAGATGCCCTGCCCAGCAAGGAGGTGTCTAGTCACAGTCTGCCAGCAGAGGCACTGCTGAGCTGCCCATGGGCTCTGCCCAGCTGCTGTGTAAATTTCCTTGTGGTTTTGTTTACAGAGGTACAGTTAAAACTGCCTCCCTAATGATGGACTGCCTCAGTAATGGTGGACTGCCTCAGTAATGGTAGACTGCCTCAGTAATGGTGGAATGCTTTGGTAATGGTAGATTGCCTCAGTAATGGTGGAATGCCTCGGTAATGGCGGACTGTCTCAGTAGTGGTGAACTCCCTTAGTAATGGTGGAGGCCCTTCTCCCCAAGAGCTGACAGCCCCAGGTCTAGCTGCACTGCTGTGAAACTCTCAATCCAGAGCATTCCAGATAGTTGGCCTTTGTGGGGGTGGGACCCACTGAGCCAGATCACCTGGCTCCCTGTTTCAGTCCCCTCTTTTTCATTTGAATGAGCAGCTTTGTCTCACTGACATTCCAGGCACCAGTTGAAATAGCTGCCAAGATTTGTGTGAGTTTTTGTGTGGAAACCTGTGGTGCCAGCTGCAACAGCCATGTTGGAAATTCGTGGTGCCTTTCAGCCTAGGAATCTTCTGGTCTGTGGGCAGTAGAAACCCATTGGGAATGTGGTGATCACGCACCCTCTGCGTTGTTCTCTCTGGGAACTTCACTCCAGAGCTGTTCCTATTTGGTCATCTTGGATCTCCCCCAGAAAAGTTAATTTTCCTTTCCTTTTCCAATACATTTATCTTGTATATTGATATTATTAATTCCAATATTTGCAAAACATGTAGCTTTTAACGTTTTCTTTTTCTTCTTCTTCTAACAAAACTTCTTTCTTAAATGATTGGTAAACTTGATTGTCAATTCAAATTTATTTGTGAGATTTGTGACTGATTTGAGGGACATTTTTGACTTTGGACTACTATAGATCCCACTAAAATCGTCATGTAACAAATGTTTAACAAGTTTTAATCATTCTACTTTGTTGTAGATCCAATGCTTACAATCTCTGCCAAAAGAATTACTTTTGGTATCTGTTCTCAATAAAACAATTCATTCTAGCTCTTACTTGGTCCCAACTGTGACTTTTAAGATCAGGTTTTCAGATCATGGGTATTTTATTAAATTATTGTTGTTTGTTGTTATTATTGTTGTTTCCACTTTTTATATAGTAGATAAAGGGTACACATGGTCATCTTTGCAGATTGTCCATATATTCCTAAGTATCTACAAATACATTCAAAATATTTAAATCTATGTCTAGTTATTTTGCAATGGTGAGTGGGCATCCTTCAGACAATCTAGTCTACCCAGATTCTGAAAACATCCTCTGCTCTAATTGCTAAATTGTATAATTCCACTTTTTGACCAAAACACTATATCTGTCCAAAAAGTCCAATCATATTTTAAAACCTAAGTTATTTTATCTCATTAAGATTTATATTAATTTGATGCCTCTCTGCTTCTCTAGACTTTTCTTTCAAGGTCCCGTTTTGTCCTTGCTTCATTTTCTACAAGTCAAAACTAAATAAACTATAATTTTAGTCAGTCTCTCAGTACTGTGCTTAGAATTTCCTCAGGACTTTCATCTTTTATTAAATATTCATAAATTCTTTGTAATTATTTAGCTGTAAATCAATCCAGTTATTTATTTTATTCTTCTCTTCCAGTAACTTACTGCTCAGATGCAGAAAATATTATATATCCTTTGACTGTCTTTATTTTATAAAATGTTATTTAATATTATTTTGGTCCTCAGCTTGCTTATCAGCTCTTTCTTCATTTCCAGGTGATTCCATTCCCTTAAATTTCGGTTGGAAAGTAATTCCAAAAGCTACAACTACTTCTACTTTTGGCTTTCTAAACAAATGTAACTTACTTCAGTTAAAAAAGCATTAACTTTTAAAGATAAATTGTGTTACCATTCTTTACTTTCAAATTAATTTGTATTTTAATAACATTCAACTTTTTCTCATTAGCAGAAAATTATCCAAGGTAATTTACCTATTCACTACTTAAGCAAACACATACTGGAAACCTGATATACTTCTGAAGTATATTAGATATTTGAACACAAAAATGTATAAGCAAAGTGGCCATAATTGCTGAATAGAGTCATGTAAATTAAACTCAGACATTCATGAGGCTGTAATAAGTGGTAAAGTTAAAAGATGCCGTAGAACTTAGGGTGACAAACACAAAAACATGTAATGAGTGGGACGAATAAAGAAAATTTTCAAATGCAACATTGGCTGTGAAAAGATGCTAATGTTTCATTGGGGTAAAAGGAGTAATGTAGATAGTACAAACAGAAAAAGAATATCCAAAGGCACTGATATCTGAGAAATAATGGCATGGTTAGAGTTGATTGCAGCTAGGTATAATTAGCTAAGGAACTACAAGAGAAAGTAGTAAGAAAAAATCTTATCTCATTTTGCTTTACATATTTTTGTAGACATGTTGATCTTTATAGCATGATTCATGGTACTTATCCATCATTTACTGTTTACTATTTATTTACAGATTAATTATTAAGTAGTGTTTAATACATGCTTTATTGATGAAAAATAACTGTTGTTATCTGATTTAGATGAAAAGGTCTGTACTTTGCAAACTAACAAAATTAAAATTTGAAATTCATGTATTGTATGTGTGTCTACACACTAGTCAGATATATGTTTGATAAAGAAAACCCAATTCTAGAAAAGTATACTTTTGCATTTATGTGAAATTGGGCAGAAAGTAAATAAGAAAGAATACCCAAGACATCATAGGTAGCAGAGGAATAGAGCACAATTGGAAGAGGAAAGATAGAAGTAGTGGAGATTTTCAGTATGATAGAACGAGTGGAAGAAGATGCTATATATTGTTCTGACAACATATAAACAGTCAATGCCCTACAAAAAAGTTGTTAAGTAAAATATTTTTAAATGTTTTATAAACATATGAAGTGGAATGACATCCCCTAGGATTAAATGTTGAGTGTGATGAGTAAGTAGGCTGTCAGTGACAACCAAAAATGGAAGAAAATATTAAATATGTTGCAGGGAAATGAGTTTCCCCTATATAAGTGCTTTATAAATATTTTCAATTCTTTTACTGTTTTGAATTAAAGTTGTGTCCAATTTAGGTTTTAAATTGCAATTATTTCAAAACTCTTCTGTGAGAGACTGCCAGAATTAACTCATTGAACAACAACACAAAAAGATTAATTGTTAAGTAAGTATTATTTCTTCAACTATATCTCACAGATATACAAGTCTATATTGCTTATTTTCTGCCAAAGGAAATTTAATGTTAGCTAAGAAATAAAAGGTGGGAGTCAGAGAGAATTCATATTATTTTTCAAGAATTCATTTCATCTCTCAAATCATCAATAAAATCAGGATTAGACTTTATGCCCTGCTTCTCTTAAATATATTGTGACTGTTGACTTTTGCTACAGTAAAAATATTTTCTTTGACAGTGCAACAAAATTAGATGTGCTCAAAAGACTTGAGCAAGCAATGAATGCTTTTAAGTAGAGAAAGTATAATTTAAAAAATATAAGCATTAAGCTTAGAAAAGAACTCTACTCCAAAAAATATTATCTGTCAGAAAATCGAATTAGATAACATGATATTAGTAGCATCTGAACAGAAATGTATGCCATGTCTTAGCTGTAATATAACCTGGATGGAAGAAGATAGCAAATGTGAGATTTTTAAATACCTTTTTCTTAAAAAAATAAATATAATAAGCATTGTTAAAATTAGAGCCATGTGGGTAGTCTAACATCTGCTACCTGCTGCTGCTGTCCGTAAATGTTAAAACTACTCTAAGCCAGTCAGATGGGGTAGCCCATGTCTTGCAACCCCAGCACTTTGGGAGGCCAAGGCGGGAGGATCATCTGAGGTCAGGAGTTTGAGACTAGCCCCTGGACAACATGATGAAATCCCATCTTTACTAAAAATACAAAAAGTAGCCTATTGTGGTAGCAGGAACCTGTAATATCAGCAACTTGAGAGGCTGTGGCAGTAGAATCACTTGAATCCAGCAATCCAAGATTGCTCACTGCAATCTTGCAGTGAGCCGAGATTGCACCATTGCACTCCAGCCTGGGCAGCAAGAGGAAGACTCCATGTCAAAAAAAAAAAAGATACCCTAAGCTACCTGACATTAATCTTACAGTTCATTTTTTAAAAAATGTACTTGTTAGGTGATATAAAGTTCTATTGTATGTGCTTTACTGCCCTGAAGAGATACTTGCGTGGAATAAAATCCAATCTTTTTTCAGGTTCATTATGATAACCTTTATGCAAGACACTATTGGAGAAATCATTATAAAGATCAGTGTCTCAAGATCCCAAATAATGGTTAAAAAAAAAAAAAACTAAGTACATGGTATATTAGTGTTCACTCATATATAATTCTAATGTAGGTTGATCTATCCAGTCTGTCTACAGGTCAAATAGTTACAGAGTATCTAAAGTGCTTATAAATTCAGGTAATTTTTATTTGCAAAATCACCAATTGTCATTTGACATCAGTTTTTTTTCTGATGTGCAATTATAGTAGTTATAGGCACCCATGTTGGTAGCCCCATAAACTTGCTAACTGAGCAGTTCTATCTAGCTGAATCTGTCCTTTCAGATGGCTTCACTGAATACTGGATCTTCATTTCTTCTTTCCATATTATCTCATAAGGGAAAATATTTTGCCTGCTTCATGTTAAAATATAAATTTTAATTTACTTGCCTTTACAACGGAAAGGTGTCTCTCTCTGGGAATAGATAAATAACAAATTTGTGCAGAGTTTTAACACTAGCATTTTTGAAAATTAACTCATCTTTCCTTCTGCTTGCTGAAAAAGAGGATTGAGATTTTAGAAAGCCCAGCTATATATTTCTCCAGATAAAAGGGAAATTTGTTCTTCAGAATATACCTGCTGAAGCAACGTTTTTACTCATACTTCTTACTCTGTTGCTCATTACTAGTTTTTTCTTCACATGCCTTTAAAAAAAATAAAATATTGAAGAACCTACTGATGACTAACTGGAAATGTATCCAGAGTACTACTCCTGGACAAAAAGTAGCCAAACTCAAGAGACCAATTACAGGGTTTATCCCCAGAATTTGAATCTTGACTGGCTGCCTTTGACTATGCACTTTCCTAGTATATCTATTGTGTTATGGAAATAATTTCTTTAAGGTTTACTGTGAAATAGAATATGTTGGGATATTCTAATTACAATCCCTTTTCTTTTGTAGATTAGTTTTTTTTTTTTAATCTTTTGAGTAGGATCTAAATATTATGCTTGTAAGTACTCAGCTTTGAAGCTGAATTGATGAATTTCTGGTAGATTTCTGAGGAAATAGGGGGAATAGAATAAGAGATCTTAACTTCAACATTTTAAAAATTCAACATTAATGACTTTAATTAAATTCTTCATTTGTGAAATTAATCTTCTCTACTAATCTATTCATATGGAGGAAAAAGTTACTCAAGAAGTTAACTTTTTTATTTTAATGGTTTTTGTTAAGAGAGATTGTGAAGAAATAGAATTAACATTTTCATGATTGTATTATCAAAATGAAGAGCAAATAATAGTTGGACTAGATAATTTGATTTCTATCTTTATAAATGACACAATGATTCACAGTTTATATTCTTCCTCAATCGAATTAGATATCTTAAATCCTTTTTTTTTTTTTTTTTTTGGAAAATCCAAACTTCTAAAAAGAATGCAACTTGAAGACTTGGACATCATGTCATCTTATACTTAGTTCAATATCAATGTATGTTAGTAATAAATAACCTTTTATTTAACATTGTTTAGTTATTTCAGCCTAAGAAATAGGTTAAACATTAATGTTCTCGTTCAGTTTCATCAGTCCTTTGCAAATTGAATTTCAAAAATATTCATTTGATGCACTATTGATTATATAAAGCAAGATACAGTTTTGATGTAACATTGGTATGATAACAGGTGTTCCAGAAATTGACTGCAAATATAATATTTTTTACTATTGACTGTACTTGAGAAACTGTACAGTTTTCTTGTGTTTTCGTTTTCTTTTTTGTTATTGAGACAGAGTCTCACTCTGTAGCTAGATTGGAGTGCAGTAGCACAATCTCAGCTCACTTCAACCTCTGCCTTCTGGGTTCAAGCGATTCTCCTGCCTCAGCCTCCTGAGTAGCTAGGACTGCAGGTGTGTGCCACCACACCCAGCTAACTTTTGTATTTTTAGTAGAGACGAGGTTTCACCGTGTTGGCCAGGATAGTCTCGATCTCTTGCCTTGTTAACCTCCTGCCTCAGCCTCTGAAAGTGCTAGGATTACAGGCATGAGCCACCATGCCCGGCCAGTTTTCAGTTTGGCATACATCACACATAGTGATGTAATTTAGGAAACAAAGTAACTAATTTGGCCAATCATTGAATCAGGAAAAGTGGAAAGACACTATATAAAAATCCAAACAATATTTTGTTATCTAATTAATGAGGTTTTTCTAACATAATATAAACATTTACTACTGATAGTATTTTTGTAAAATTACTTATAAATAACATGATGGCACTTTGCCTGTATTAGCTTTTTGTCATAGGTCATAAAAACAGTTGTGCAAATCTTTGACCTGTAACTACTTCCCTGGAGAACTGGATGTATCAACAAATCCGGCCAGTTTTTGTTGTTGCTGTCGTCGTCATTGTTGTTGTTATGTTTTGTTTTGTTTTGATGTGACAAGTTCTGAGAAGGCAGTTTCGGAAAATAAAATCCCTGGACAAATCCTCCAAAGCATTTCCAATTACTTGGCATGTCATTGATGGATTTTTATTTTGCTCTTGAAATTAATAGCATGCACAATTTGAACCACCGAACATCCTACTCCTTAGTCTGAATGTGTCAGCAGTTAAACTACAGAATACTTTTTTTTACTGCTTGATGAATTAAAGAATACACAATTAATCATACATATTCCTTTCCTTCTTTTAACCTTTGATGGATGTTCTTATATACATCATATCATTGATGGATATTTATTTCATTTCTGTAAATAGTGATTCATAAAACTTTAACTGCAGATACATGCTTCTTCCCCTCTTGATGCATAAAAATGTAATAGCAACATTGCTGAGAGATAATGGACTGCATCACTTTAAAACCTAAGTTACTCTTGGTTAGTTCCTTTCTTAGAAAGACTTGGTAGCACAAATGACTGTTGTTTTTTGCTTAGGGAACTGCAGTAGAGACAAACGTAAGAGCTTCCTAGCCATTATACAACTAAGCTCTTTAGGGTTTTAGGGTTGGGACTTTGTGTTGTTTGTATTATATTCCCAAAGTCTAAAACAGCACATGGCATGGCTACTGGTTGAATTAATAAATAAACTATTCACAGGAATGAAGACTACTAGAATAAATTGCTATCAGTTTATTCATTCATCCTTCTATCCATCCATACATTCATCCATCCACCCACCTATCAATTCACTGTTTTATTGATTGCTTAAAGATTAGTCTCCCTGACTATCTGCAATGACTCTTTTCATTCAGATCTTGAAGGCTTCCAGACTAGTTTATATGCCTAAAAATCCCTTGGGACCATTATTCCAATTCAAATATACGCTTTTTATCTTTATTTAATTTGCTGTTTCTGCTTTTTCTGTGATGTTTGGCTCTGCTGATAACTCTTTTCTTGAAGTTATCATTGTTTCTTATATTAAGGACACATCACTTGAGCCCAGAAGTTCAAGACAAGCCTGGACAATATGGTAAAACCCTGTGTCTAACAAAAATACAAAACTAGTCAGGTGTACACCTGTTCTATCAGCTACTCAGAGGGCTGAGATGGGAGGGTTGCTTAAACTTGGGAGGTGGAGGTTGCCTTGAGCCAAGATTATGCCATTGCACTCCAGCCTGGGCAACAGAACAAGACCCTGTTTCAAAAAAGAAAAAAAAAATTTTTTTTTTTTTTGGTTTGTTTTATCATTTGAGCTCTGTTTTAGGGGCATCTTACCAACTTCATCCACACTTATATGTATGTTACTCCTTTTCTAGTCTTAAACCACCTATTCAATTCTTCATATTCTGTAAAAATAATTTATCTAAAATAAAAATCTAAGTCACAGCTTTTCTTTAAATACTTTAATATTTTTATCACTCATATAACAAGGTTAAATTTCAGCATAGTATGAAAAACTCTTCATATTATGACCTCCATTAGTATTTCCACAATCACCTTTTTCTACTCTCACACCCAAGCCCTGTATTTCAGACAAAATATCTGGTACAAATTGGGGTTCTCTGAGTGAGCCATGATTTCTTATATCTTTTGATATATTAGTTCTCTCTATTGGTATAGCTGGGTT
The DNA here is from genome assembly GCA_004027715.1 of Plecturocebus donacophilus. Lineage (NCBI taxonomy): Eukaryota > Metazoa > Chordata > Mammalia > Primates > Pitheciidae > Plecturocebus > Plecturocebus donacophilus. The sequence continues at coordinate 11,126 of PVKP010016579.1, forward strand.
TTTTTTTTTCTTCTCTATCATTTGGATGCTTATATAACAAAGATAACTTAGTTTGAATTATACCTTTTTTGTGAATGTAGTCCTTAACTCCTTTGACATAATAGCACTTCTTCATCGTTCTTTGAAATATTTTTGAAATTCTTTTTTTTTTAATTTAATTTAATTTAATTTAATTTTTATTTTTTGAGACAGAGTTTCACTCTTGTTACCTAGGCTGGAGTGCAATGGCACGATGTCGGCTCACCATAACCTCCGCCTCCTGGGTTCAAGCAATTCTTCTGCCTCAGCCTCCTGAGTAGCTGGGACTACAGGCATGCACCACCATGCCCAGCTAATTTTTGTAGTTTCGGTAGAGACAGGCTTTCATCATGTTGACCAGTATGGTCTCGATCTCTTGACCTTGTGATCCACCCACCTCGCCCTCCCAATGTGCTGGCATTATAGGCGTGAGCCACCGTGCCCAGCAGAAAATTCTTACAAAACACTGTTTATTACAGTAGAAGTTTTATTTTTTATTATACTCATTATCTTTCACTACAGTATGATGATTTATAATAGTGAAATTATAACATGAATGATTTCAAAATAACTGAAGTGAGTACATTCTATCCTTATATCCATAGAAGTTAGTTTATAATTGAATATTTATTTAAAGATTGAAGTAAGGAATGAAGTTCAAGATAGAAAACTGAAAAAAATGGAAGACATAGTTACTGTAGCAATTTTTTCCTTGAGTTAAAGATTTTCATCATGATAGAGAAAAGAGGATGTATATTGTGAGCAAATTTATACATGGTATTTAAAAACAGAAATGGTTTTCTAAATTTTGATTTTTGAAGTTAATACAATGAATCTTTTTAAGGAGACTAAGTATATTTTATAAAATTGAAAGAGCCTGATTGTATTAAAGGTGTACTGGTATGAATAAAAAGGCTTTAATTTGAAATTTTCTTTTTTAATATAAAATTTGATGAAGAAAAGGAATATCAAAAATTGAACATATATTAAAAATATGCACAAAAGATAAAATGTTTTATAAACTTAAAAACATTTTATAAACTCCTTAGAAATTTTCAGTAAAAAGTAACACACAGGTAGGGTATTATAATCTCATTATACAGCATGTAAATCACTTATAAACAAAGAGATAATATGCACACATGTATTTGTAAATATCTGAATCTGGAAAGTTTAATTTTGCAAATTTGCAAATCTGATGAAGAATCTGACTAGCTGGCCTTATACAAAATTTCTTCTCTTTAAAAAATACGAGGAAATAACAATAGGAATTTTACTCTGAAAATACTATTAACCAAAAAGGAAAAAGTAGTTGGCTACCATTGAAGAACCAGAAGATAGTGACCAAATTATCTTAGCATTACATTAGTTATCCTAAGACTTTGGCTGGGTGCTGTGACTCATACCTGTAATCCCACCAGGAGATGGGTAGATCACTTGAGGTCAGGAGTTCAAGACCAGCCTGGACAACATAGTGAAACCCTGTGTCTGCTAAAAATACAAAAATTAGCAAGACCTGATGGCAGGAATCTGTAATCCCAGCTACTCAGGAGGCTGAGCAGAGCAATCGCTTGAACTTGGAAGGCAGAGGTTTCAGTGAGCCAGGGCAACACTGCACTCCAGCCTGGGCAACAGAGTGAGACTCTGTCTAAAATAAAATAAGTTTTCTCTGTTTTTCTTTTTATATCTGAGATAGTATAATAAAGTAATGGTAATAACAATTTACAGCAAATGTGAGAATAAAGGACAATTCCACCAATGTAAATAAAAGATTTAAGGTAATGTAAAATATCAAAATTCCACAATGTGTTATAATAAATCATAAAATAACCAAGTATAATCTTGCAAAGATAAAAAAATAAAAGTGAGGAAACAATAAGTATCATATCTTTAAACTTGGAGAACTCCAATAACAGAGAGCGAAATTATGAGTGAACTCCCAATCCCAATTGACAAAGAGAATAAAATACCTAGAATCCCAATTGACAAAGAGAATAAAATACCTAGAAATATAACTAACAAGGGATGTAAAGGAACTCTTCAAGAAGAACTGAAAATCACTGCTCAAGGGAGTAAGAAGGACACAAACAGATGGAAAAACATACCATGCTCATGGTTAGAAAGAATCAATATCGTGAAAATGGCTATACTGCCCCAAGTAATTTATGTATTCAATGCTTCCCCATAAAGTTACTATTGACTTTCTTCACAGAAATGGGGAAAAAAAAAACCACCTTAAATTTCATATGGAACCCAAAAAGTGCCCACATAGCCAAGACAATTCTAAGAAAAAAAAGCTGAAGGCATCACACTACCTGACTTCTAACTACACTGCAAGGCTACAAAACTGCATGGTACTGGTAACAAAACAGAGATATACACCAGTAGAACAGAACAAAGACTTCCGAAGTAATGTCAAACATCTACAAGCAACTGATCCTTTACAAACCTTACAAAAACAAGCAATGGGGAAATGATTCCCTATTTAATAAATGGTGTTAGGAAACTGGCTAGCCATATGCACAAAGCTGAAACTGGAGCCCTTCCTTACACATTACACAAAAATTAACTCAAGATGAATTAGAGACTTAAACGTAAGACAACACCGTAAACCCCCTAGAAGAAAACCTAGGCAATACCATTCAAGACATAGGTACGGGCAAAGACTTCATGACTAAAATACCAAAAGCAATGGCAACAAAAGCCAAAATAGACAAATGGAATCTAATTAAACTAAAGTGCTTCTTCATGGCAAAAGAGACTATTATTAGAGTGAACGAGCAACCAACAGAATGAGCAAAAAATTTTGCAATCCACCAGTCTGACAAAGGGTTAATATCCAGAATCTACAAAGAACTTAAACAAATTTATAAGAAAAAAACCATCAAAAAGTGGGCAAAGGACATGAATAAACACTTCAAAAGGAGACATTTATGCAGCCAACAAATATATGAAAATAATCTCATAATCGCTGGTCATTAGAGATATGCAAATCAAAACCACATTGAGATACCATCTCACGCCAGTTAGAATGGCAATCATTAAAAAGTCTGGAGACAGCAAATGCTGGAGAGGATGTGGAGAAATAGGAATGCTTTTATACTGTTGATGGGAGTGTAAATTAGTTCAACCATTGTGGATGACAGTGTGGCAATTCCTCAAGGGTCTAGAAATAGAAATTCCCTTTGACCCAGTAATCCCATTGCTGGATATATACCCAAAGGATTATAAATCATTCTGTTATAAAGATATATGCACATGTATGTTCATTGCAGAATTGTTTACAATATCAAAGACTTGGAACCAACCCAAATGCCCAGCAATGGTAGACTGGATAAAAAAAAATGTGGCACACATATAGCATGGAATACTATGCAGCCATAAAATAGTATGAGTTCATGTTCTTTGCAGGGACATGGATGAAGCTGGAAACCGTCATTCTCAGCAAACTGACAGCAGAACAGAAAACCAAACACTGCATGTTCTCACTTATAAGTGGGTGTTGAACAATGAGAACACAGGGACACAGGGAGTGGAATATCACACACCAGGCCTGTCAGGGGGTGGGGGGCTAAGGGAGAGATAGCATTAGGAAAAGTATCTAATGTAGAAGATGTGTGATGAATGCAGCAAACCTCCATGGCATGTGTATATCTGTGTAACAAACCTGCACAATCTGCACATGTAACCCAGAACTTAGAGTATAATAATAAAGATATTTAAAGAAAAAAATCTATAGACTAAAAGTAAGATTAAATGTTTAGCTATCTAGAAGACTATACTACTTTCTTCCTTCATGTCTGAAAGTTAAATTTTGTTGTAGTAGCCTGAGAGTATATTGCTTAGATATCAGTCATATAAGTCAGAATACATTGGAGGAAAGTGTTCAGTTCTATTTATAATAATTTGTGTGGGTCCCTGTTATGCTTTACATTCAGAAGATGAATTTGTTTAAAAATTTTTGAGATCTTAACACAAAATACAGCTCATTTTTGAAAAATGATGTCTCGTACATTTATCATGAATAAGTGATAATTAACAGAGATTACTATAGGTACATGATTGAAGCCTTTGATTTGTAAAAATTAAATTTATTCAATGTTGCTTAATAGGGTCAAGAAAAAAAAAGTGACTGGTTTCAAATAGACTTTCCAATAGATCTGACCATCCAAGACACTATGCTTCTTGAAAAATACATTTTCTCTCGCTGAAAATGTGTAATAATTCAGGAATGTTGTGAAAGTTTCTGAAACATATGGGACTTTTACTTTTATGCAGCAAATTTTTAACTAAGTAATTTATTTTTTAATTTTGTAATACTTTTTCTTCTTTCGATAATATTAAATCATAGGGCATGCAGATTTTAGGAGAAAAACAAGGTTGAGACAGACATTGTAGCATCACAACCCTGTTTATTTTTTTTTTTATTTTTAACTCAGAAATGCTTGGAATGTTCAAACCATCCATGTGATTTTTGAATAACACTTCAATAGATCTTTTTGATATTGGGGGAAATAATTTAGCTTTGCTTCTTATCTATAACCTAGATAATTTATAGTCTGTTGATTTTATAAAGATATGAGGCTAGTGTGTGTTTTACACTCTTGTGTAAGTTCTATTATATATCTGGATAATCATTTTTAAATATAGAAATAAAGTGGAAAGTTGGAATGCTTTTCTCAGAAAGACAGAATCATGAATATCAATGCATTGACATCTTTCCTTCTTGCCCTGTCTCTTTCTCATCATCTACTTTCCTTCAAATATTTGTTAAATTTCCAGGATTGAATTAGCTATGGGGTAGCAGAAATAGGAAAAATGTATGCTTTTTAAAAATCCTCATTATCTAATAATATAGACATGAAGAACACAAAACATATTAGTAATTTGTAACAAACCTCCATATTGGAGGTATGCAAAAAATGTTGTTTAAAAGAGAGATTGATTTTATTCTTTGGAGGTCTAATGACTGAGTTGGATCTTGAAAGTTAAGTTATAGTCTACCATCAAAATATAAGACTACAAAGAATTTCAGGAATTGATGGTTTCCTGTTTAAGGTTATGTCAGTGTGAGAATGGATGGTGAAAAAGGGTTATTTGGCATGGCTGGAGAATATAGCAAGAGGAAGGTGAGTATTGCGGAAAATAAAACTAGAAGACAAGCAGATTCTAGAAGCTATAGGAGTATTCTATGCCTTGCAAAGAAATGGCAGTTTTATTCTATAGTTGATAATGGAATATTAAAAGGATTTAAGAAGAGAAATAACATGGATTTATTTATCCCTTAAAGAAAAGATTCTGTTATATTACGTGGCAGTGGGTGGTACTGAGGGACTGTGTTAAGGACAATTGCCTTGTTTCAAAGGCAGGAATTTCCCAGTGCCATGCCTCCATCCACCTCCCCATCTGGGAACCTAGAGTTCTACTTCTAACTTTCCCACATGGGCTAGGTAGAAATCCCAGGTGAGCTTCTTTTATTCAGAAAACCCACCAAAAGCCCTGGAAGGAGAGGCTGTATTTTGGGCCCAAGCAACCAATCTGGGATCAGTGTCAAAGATCAATCACTTCAGAGGAAGTTTGAAAGAACTCCTTTCATTGGACAAGAACATGAATGGGGTGGGAATAACTTCAAAGTTAAAACTCCTCTGCGCCTTACCTGCCGGGATTTCCTTCTCTGGGATCCCCTAGCACAACAGTGTGGGAGCTGTTTTTCCCTCTTTACCTGTGTGGATATCCCCTTCGGATTCCCCTCCCATGGCAGTGTGGGAGTTTCTCTCTCTCTCTCTCTCTTTCTGCCTGTCTCTCTGCCTGATAAACCACTTTCTGCTAAACTCTTTGGGTTTGATATTTATACCAATGGTAAGCTCACCATGCTGCCGGGGCCTTTTCCCCATTCCTGGGGCAAGAGAGCCCAAGAACCTCAGGGCACATCCCGCTGGGGAGGAAGCTGAGCCCCTGCTGGTCCTTCCACCTGCTAACAGTACTGGAAAGTGGAAATACACCTAAAATCTATCCTGCAGCCTAGTGGAGAGGTGAGTAGTATTCAGGTCTAGGGCAGTGCTGTGGAGAGGACAAGAGATAGCTAATACGTTGAATTTGGCTTATGAGAATTTCATAGTCTTTTGAAAAGTGTGGGTGAAAAATATTGTAGTGATTACTTAGGCTAACTCCAAAAATTTTGGTGTCAATATTAAGTAAGATGGAGCAGATTTTGGAGAAGAGAAGGCATGATGCTGATAATGCAGAATGACTATTACTTAGGCATTTCAAAAACACTAATACATTTTTTCCCTGAGACTTTACTCTGACGTAAAAATTAGAATACATTAAATTATTTGATATCCGAAACTAAATTATCACTTTTTATGATTTAAAATATATGTACATTCCACATTCACAAATGTATTTAGAAATTACTTAGACTTTCATATGGTACTTCAAAATGCAAAATAAACTTTAGGTTAAATAAAAATATGGAAATATCTATAGTTACTGAATAGGCATTACAAATGTTAGATTTTTAAGAATAGTACATTTCTCCCAAAATTTTTCTTACATACTCTTACTCATTTCCAACATCACTGAGTAGCTTTGAATTAACAGCTCAGAGATATTTCACATTTACTTCTCTTAATATATCAATTATGTAACCTTAGGAATCTTTAATTTGTAAATAATATTTCTCTTCCATTTGATAAATTTCTATTATCTCCATAAATATTCCTACCTTTGCAAACTGAAATCTGCATTTGTTAACATGTAAGGTTAATAAAACATACAGAGAGATTACGGCTCACTTCTTGTTGTATTTCAGAATCATTTTTATTGATTAAAATACCTATTCATGGCTCCTTCACAAAAACCTGATATATTTTTGTCCTTATTTTTCACTACTGGTTTCCTTATATTTTCTGTTCCTGTTACATTGGCTTTCTTGCTGTTCCTCCTACTTAATGGGCAAACACCTGATTTAGTAACTTTTCACCTCCTCAAGCTATCTGTGAAGCTTGCTTCAAAAGTCACCTTATCAATGAAGCCTGCCTGATACTTACATTAAAATACCTCCCATTTGCTTTTATTCCAATTTTTATGGTACTATTTATAAAGTATATCTTTTAAAAGGTATTTCTTATTTTTATTATCCTTTTATCTCATGAAAATATACATTCTGGCCGGGTGTGGTGGCTCACGCCTGTAATCCTAGAACTTTGGAAGGCCAAGGTGGGAGGATTGCCTGACCTCAGGAGTTCGAGACTAGTCTGGGCAACACAGTGAAACCCCATCTCTACTGAAAAACACAAAAAATTAGCCAGGTGTGGCAGTGAGGCAGGAGAGTGCCTTGAACCAGGGAGGTAGAGGTTGCAATGAGCAGAGATCACACCCACTCCAGCCTTACAACAGAGCAATATTCCATCTGAAAAAAAAAAAAAGAATATACAGTGTTTTTTTTTTTTTTTCATTTTTATTCCCATAGCTCTCAATTACCTACAATAATGCCTGACATATAGTAAAGGCTCAATAAATAAATGAATTTACTGAATGAGAAACTCTGTGTTTGGAACTCAAGAAACTTTACTATTGAAAACTCCACATGCAATTATCTCTCTTTGTCAGGATTGCAAAATCCCTGACCTAGAGATCAGCATATAAGCAATAATACTCTTTTTAGAGGTAATGAACAATAGTTCAAGCCAGAAGACTTTTTGAGCCCTCTTGTGATACTGGTTACCTCTCTCTTTTGTCTTGGGTGTAGGTAGGATTTATTCTTTATTAGGCACAAAGCTGTCAGATCTGCTGCTATTCTGTGGATAGAATCAACTGCAATTTGCTTTTTGGTAAAATTTGTTTGTGCTAGTATCTTAAGCAGATAAAATTTAACAGTTCATGAAAAGGGAATATGATGCCACACATTTAGTTATTTCTCTGATTCTATTGATATTTAAAATCTGGCTACAAACTTTAAGGTTTATATTGTCCAAAGTTATTACAATTCTTGGATCATCAGTGAAGCTGGTAAAACAGAAACAGTTTTCTCCTAAATACTTGTCTCATGTGGTACTGACTTCTCAACTATCAAGAAGAGCAGTAAGATTTAGCTGGACAGGTAATTAGGCAAGAAGAATGAGTATAATAAATGGAACAATGGATAAACTTTATAATGGCAAAATGATCAGAGTATGCTTACAAGTTGGATTAGAGATTGTAGACTTAACTTTTAAGCAGTTGTTGTGGGGAATGTTGACAAACTTACACAAGATTGGTTGGCAGATATTTAGATGGCAGATAATAGATGATATGGTGGGTGGGTGCATAGATGGATTGATAGATCTATATATCAAAGTATTCTATTTACTTGTTGTTGATGTAAATATAGTTAGTACCTTAGGACCAGACCTTGAGTTTGAACTGTTTTCCAGATTCCTGTTTGAAACCCTCATTTTGACACCCTATGCAGTTCATACTGTTTTATTAAGCACCATGTAACAAATCATCTAGCAAGAAAATGGAAATACTTGAGTTTTAACTACTTGGGCTAAATTTCTATGTTCAGCTCTGCCTAAGTATCAGGGGATGAAAATAACTTTTATGGTATATTTCAAATTGTATTTGCCAACAATAAACATAAAGGAATATATGCTATATGCAAATATTCCCTGCTAAAACAGTATAACCTTACCTTCTTAACCAGACAGACATGGTCTTAGGTGTTGAGATTTTGGAGAACACATTTGCAAAAGGGAGTGATCAGATGTTCTGGACATATTTAGACAAGACAATATTACTGGAAAGAGAAGTAAGAGGTATAATACATGGAATACATCAATTCAGCAAGCTCTTTTGTAATTATATTTCTTTAAAACATATTTGACTCTAGGCCATACTGAGAAAAGTAGCTGATTTGCTCTGTATTCATTTAAGACCTAGACCTCTGATCTCCCCACTTGGCACATACAGTGAAGAGCAGCAGCAGCTTAAAAATGATACACGGATAGTGCTGTGCAGATTTCAGAATAGAATCAGGGCAGGTTAGAATAAATCAATCCTCATGTTTTATGGATTTGTAAAAGCAATGCCAATTCAAGAAGATTGTAGAATGTCTTTTTTTTCTGCATTCTCAATAATTTTTATCCACATATACTTATTTTTGTTTCATAATAGCATCCTCCATGCTCTTTTGTTCTGTTTTCTTAAATAAACCTTCAAGGAATAAGAAAGTAAAATGACAACCTAAGTAAAGAATAAGAAACTGAAGAAAAATAAAGCTTTTTATGTGTTTTTAATCTTTTTTATGATTAAAATTGAGTATGCAATTTTTTAAATATATGTATATTTTATTGCACTTTAGATTCTGGGGTACATGTGCAGAACATGCAGGATTGTTGCATAGGTACCTACGTGGCAATGTGGTTTGCTGCCTACAAACCCCCGTCACCTACATCTGGCATTTCTCCCCATGTTATTCCTCCTCAACCTCCCTACCCCCTGCTGTCCGTCCCCTATTCCTTCCCAACAGACCCCAGTGTGTGATGCTCCCATCCCTGTGTCCATGTGTTCTCATTGTTCAGTACCCACCTATGAGTGAGAACATGTGATGTTTGATTTTCTGTTCTTGTATCAGTTTGCTGCAAATGATGGTTTCCAGATTCATCCATGTCCCTATAAAGGACACAAACTCATCATTCTTTATGGCTGCATAGTATTCCATGGTGTATATGTGCTATATTTTCCATGTCCACTATCTCACTGATGGGCATTTGGGTTGATTCCAGGTCTTTGATATTGAAAACAGTGCATCAATGAACATACATGTGCATGTGTCTTTATAACAGAACGATTTATAATCCTTTGCATACATACCCAGCAATGGGATTGCTGAGTCAAGTGGAATTTCTATTTCTAGGCCCTTGAGGAATAGCCACACTGTCTTCCACAATGGCTGAACAAATTTACACTCCCACCAACAGTGTATAAGTGTTCCTATTTCTCCACATCCTCTCCAGCATCTGTTGTCATCAGATTTTTTAATGATTGCCATTCTAACTGGTGTGAGATTGTATCTCACTGTGGTTTTTATTTTCATATGTTTGTTGGCCTTATAAATGTCTTCTTTTGAAAAGTGTTCATAGCCTTCACCCACTTTTGAATGGGTTTGTTTGTTTGTTTCTTGTAAATCTGTTTCAATTCTTTGTAGATTCTGGATATTAGCCCTTTATCGGATGGGTAGATTGCAAAATTTTTTCCCATTCTGTTGGTTGCCAGTTTACTCTAATGGTTGTTTCTTTTTCTGTGCAGAAGTTCTGGAATTTAATTAGATCCCATTTGTCTATTTTGGCTTTTGTTGCCAATGCTTTTGGTGTTTTAGTCATTAAGTCCTTTCCTATGCCTATGTCCTGAATGGTTTTGCCTAGGTTTTCTTCTAGGGTTCTTATAGTGATAGGTCTTATGTTTAAGTCTTTAATTCATCTGGAGTTAATTTTAGTGTAAGGTGTCAGGGATCCAGTTTCTGCTTTCTGCACATGGCTAGACAGTTTTTTCAACACTATTTATTAAACAGGGAATCCTTTCCCCATTGCTTGTTTTTGTCAGGTTTGTCAAAGACCAGGTGGTTGTAGATGTGTGACGTTGCCTCCAAGGCTTCTGTTCTGCTCCATTGGTCTATATCTCTGTTTTGGTACCAGTATCCTGCTGTTTTGATTACTGTAGCCTTGTAGTATAGTTTGAAGTCAGGTAGTGTGATTCCTTCAGCTTTGTTCCTTTTGCTTAGAATTTTCTCGGCTATGCCAGCTCTATTTTCATTCCATATAAATGAAAAGTTCTGTGAAGAGCTTGATGAGGATAGCATTGATGAGGATATGAATTTTCTCGGCTATGCCAGCTCTATTTTCATTCCATATAAATGAAAAGTTCTGTGAAGAGCTTGATGAGGATAGCTTGATGAGGATAGCATTGAATCTATAAATTACTTTGGGCAGTACGGCCATTTTCACAATATTGATTCTTCCTAACCATGAGCATGGAATGTTTTTCCACCTGTTTATGTCCTCTCTTACTTCCTTGAGCAGTGATCTGTAGTTCTCCTTGAAGAGGTCCTTTACTTCCTTCGTTAGTTGTATTCCTAGTTATTTTATCCTCTTTGTAGCAATTGTGAATGGCAGTTCATTCTTGATTTGGCTCTCTGTCAGTCTGTTATTGGTGTATAGAAATGCTTGTGATTTCTGTACATTGATTTTGTATCCTGAGACTTTGCTGAAGTTGCTTATCAGTTTCAGGAGATTTTGGGCTGAGATGATAAATATACAATCTTGTCGTCTGCAAATAGAGACAATTTGACTTCCTCCTTTCCTAACTGAATACCCTTTATTTCTTTTTCTTGCCTGATTACTCTGGCTAGAACTTCCAATACTATATTAATTAGGAGTGGTGAGATAGGACATCCTTGTCTAGTGCTTGATTTCAAAGGAAATGCTTCCAGTTTTTGCCCATTCAGTATATTGGCCGTGCGTTTGTAATAAATAGTTTTAATTATTTTTAGATACGTTCCATCAATACCTAGTTTATTGAGAGTTTTTACCATAAAGGACTGTTGAAATTTGTGGAAGACTTTTTCTGCATCTATTAAGATAATCATGTGGTTTTTGTCTATGGTTTGGTTTATGTGGTATATTACATTTATAAACAAGTGTATGTTGAACCAGCCTTGCATCCCCAAAATGAAGCCTACTTGATGGTGATGGATAAGCTTTTTGATGTGTTTTTGCAGTCTATTTGCCAGTTTTTATTGAAGATTTTTGTATCTATGTTCATTATAGATATTGGCCTGCAGTTTTTTTTTGTTTGTTTGTTTGTTTTTGTTGAGTCTCCACTGGGTTTTGGTATCAGGATGATGTTGGTCTCATAAAATGATTTGGGAAGGATTTCCTCTTTTTTTATTGTTTGAAATAGTTTCAGAAGGAGTGGTACCAGCTCCTCTTTGTATATCTGGTAGAATTGGACTGTGAACCCATCTCAACCTGGGCTTTTTTTGGTTGGTAAGCTATTAACTGCTGCCTCAGCTTCAGCCCTTGTTATTAATCTATTCGGGGTTTTGACTTCTTCCTGGTTTAAGCTTGGGAGGGTGCAACTGTCCAAGAATTTATCCATTTCTTCCAGGTTTACTGGTTTATGTGCATAGAGTTGTTTGTAGTAATCTCCTATGGTAGTTTGTGTTTCTGTGGAATTGGTGGTGATCTCCCCTTTATTGTTTTTAATGCATCTATTTGATTCTTCTCTCTTTTCTTTTTTATTAATCTAGCTGTTGGTCAATTTTGTTGATCTTTTCAAAACACCAGCTCCTGGATTTACTGATTTTTTGAAGGTTTTTTTGTGTCTCTATCTCCTTCATTTCTGCTCTGATTTTAGTTATTTCCTGTCTTTTGCTAGCTTTTGAGTTTTTTTGATCTTGCTCCTCTAACTCTTTCAATTTTGATGATATGGTGTCAATTTTAGATCTTTCCTTGCTTCTCATGTGAGCATTTATTGCTATAAATTTTCCTCTAGACACTGCTTTAAATGTGTCCCAGAGATTCTGGTACATTGTGTCTTCATTCTCGTTGGTTTTGAAAAACATCTTTATTTCTGTCTCATTTCATTGTTTATCCAGTCAACATTCAAGAGCTAGTTGTTGTTTCCATGAAGTTGTGCAGTTCTGAGTTAGTTTCTTAATCCTGAGTTCCAATTTGATTGCACTGTGGTCTGAGAGACTGCTTGTTATGATCTCCATTCTTTGGCATTTGCTGAGGAGTGATTTACTTTCAATTATGTGGTCAGTTTTAAAGTAAGTGCAATGTGGTGCTGAGAATAAAGTATATTCTGTGGATTTGAGGTGGAGAGTTCTGTAAATATCAGTTAAATTTTCTTGGTCCAGATCTGAGTTCAAGTCGTGGATATCCTTGTTAATTTTCTTTCTCATTGATCTGTGTAATATTGACAGTGAAGTGTTAAAATCTCCCACTACTATTGTGTGGGAGTCTAAGTCTCTTTTTAGGTCAGTAAGAACTTGCTTTATATATCTGGGTGCTCCTGTATTGGGTGTATATATATTTAGGATCATTAGCACTTCTATTTGCATTGATCCTTTTACCATTTTGTAATGACCTTGTCTCTTTTGATCTTTGCTGGTTTAAAGTCTATTTTATCAGAGACTAGGATTGTAACTCCTGCTTTTTAAAAATTATTTATTTATTTATTTATTTGCTCTCCATTTGCTTGGTAAATCTTCCTCCGTACCTTTATTTTGAGCCTATGTGTTTCCTTGTATGTGAAATGGGTTTCTTGGATACAGCACAGCAATGGGTTTTGCCTTTTATCCCACTTGCCAGTCTCTGTCTTTTGATTAGGGCATTTAGTCCATTTACATTTAAGGTTAATATTTTTATGTGTGAATTTGATCATGCATTTTGATTCTAGCTGGTTGTTTTGACCATTAGTTGAAGCAGTTTCTTCCTTGTATTGATGCTCTTTACCATTTGGTACATTTTTGGAGTGGTTTATACTGGTTGTTCCTTTCTATGTTTAGTGCTTCTTTCAGGAGCTCTTGTAAGACAGGCCTGGTGGTGACAAAATCTCTCAGCCATTGCTTTTTTGTAAATGATTTTGTCCTTCACTTATGAAGCTTAGTTTGGCTGGATATGAAATTCTAGGTTGAAAGTTCTTTTCTTTAAAGATGTTGAATATTGGCCCCCACTCTCATCTGGTTTGTAGGGTTTTCACCGAGAGATCAGTTGTGAGTCAGATGGGCTTCCTTTTATGGGTAACCTGGCCTTTCTCTCTGGCTGCCCTTATCATTTTTTCCTTCATTTCAACCCTGGTGAATCTGATGATTATATGCCTTGGGGTTGCTCTTCTTGAGGAATATCTTTGTGGTGTTTTCTGTATCTCCTGGACTTGAGTATCGGCCTGGCTTGCTATGTTGGGGAAGTTCTCCTAGATAACATCCTGAAGAGTGTTTTCCAGTTTGTATTCATTCTCTCCATCACATTCAGGTACACCTATTAAACGCATATTAGGCTTTTTCACATTATTCCATATTTTTTGGAGGCTTTGTTCATTTCTTTTTACTCTTTTTCCTCTAGTCTTGCCTTCTTATTTTATTTCATTGAGTTGATCTTCAAGCTCTGATATCCTTTCTTCTGCTTGGTCTATTCGGCTATTGAAACTTGTGTTGCTTTGTGAAGTTCTAATGTGTTTTTCAGCTCCAGCAAGTCATTTATATTCTTCTCTAAACTGTTTATTCTTGTTAGCATTTCATCAAACCTTTTATCAACGTTCCTAGTTTCTTTGCATTGGGTTAGATCATGTACTTTCAGCTCAGAGAAGTTTGTTATTACCCACTTTATGAAGACTGTTTCTGTCAATTCATCAGACTCATTCTCCATCTAGCTTTGTTCCCTTGCTGATGAGGAGTTGTGATCCCTTGGAGCACAAGAAGCATTCTGGTTTTGGGTATGTTCATCCTTTTTGTGCTGGTTTCTTCCTATCTTTGTGGATTTATCTACCTGTGGTCTTTGTAGTTGGTGACTTTCAGATGGCGTCTCTGAGTAGACATCCTTTTTATTGATGATGAAGTTATTTCTTTCTGTTTTTTAGTTTTCCTTCTAACAGGCCCCTCTGCTGTAGGACTTCTAGAGGTCCACTCCAGAACATGCTTGCCTGGAAATCACCTGTGGTGGCTACAGAACAGTAGGGTTTCTGCCAGTTTCTTCTTCTGTTATCTTAGTTCCAGAATGATACCCACCAGATGTCAGCCTGAGCTCTCCTTTATGAAGTATCTCTTTGGATATATGGGAGTCAGGGAGCTGCTTGAGGAGACAGTCTTACCCTTATAGGAGCTCAAGTGCTGAGCTGTGAGCTCCATTGTTCCATTCAGAGCTGCTAGGCAGGTATGTTTAAGTCTGCTGCAGTACAACTCATAACTGCCTTTTTTCCCAGGTGATCTGTCCTGGGAAGCTAGGACTTTATTTATAAGTTCCTGACATGCTGCTGCCTTTTTTTTTTCCAGAGATGCCCTGCCCAGCTAGGAGGTAGCCTAGTCATAATCTTCCAGCAGAGGCATTGCTGAGCCACTGTGGGCTCTGCCCAGCTGCTGTGCAAACTTCCTTGTGGTTTTGTTTATAGAGGTACAGTTAGAACTGCCTTAGTAATGGTGGTCTGCCTCAGTAATGGCTGACGCTCTTCCCCCAGCTGAGCTGGACCATCCCATGTCCAGCTATACTTGCTGTGAAACTTTCAATCCAGAGTGTTTTAGATTGCTGGTCTTTATAGGGGGGTACATGCCAAGCCAGATCACCTGGCTCCCTGTTTCAGCCCCCTTTTTTTCAGTTGAATGGGTGGCTCAGTCTCCCAGGTGTTCCAGGCACCAGTTGAAACAGCTGTCTAGATTCGTGTGAGTGTTTATGTGGAGTCCAACTCCACTGGCTACAACAGCCATGCTGGAAACTCGTGACAGTTTTCAGCCTGTGATTCTTCCTTGTCTGTGGACAGTAATAACTTGTTTGGAAATGCAGTAATCAATCACCCTTTGCATTGTTCTAGCTGGGAACTGCACTCCAGAGCTGTTCCTGTTCATCCATCCATCTTGGATCTGCACTCTGTGGCAATGATTTTCATATGTCTCTCCCCACAATCCCTGTCTGCAGGTCTGCAATTGTCAGACAATGCTTTAGTGGACCTGTTTGTCACCTGAGAGATATGAACACATCATTTAATAATAAGCTTTCCATGGATGATGCTTGATTAATGAGCATTTATAATTCACTGAAAGGTAGGTTCCTCCCAAATACATTTGCTATTCTCAACCACAGCATCCACCAATGAGTGAAGAGAATTCCTAGAGTCAAGGCTACCAAATCCAGTGATCAAGGACAGAATGATATGCTGAGAGAGCAGAGAGAAGAAACTCTTTAGAGCAATTGGGAGCCATGTCAAGGATAGGGCCCGCCTTCAGGGAAGTTGGCAGTGGCATTATTGACATGCCATTCTGGGGCAATCAGGGTGTTCACTCTTCACAAAGCTCCAGTGCTTTGGGTTGTGGTGTGATGCAATGGGTTGCTGTTCATCATTGGGACTCTCATAATTATTGTTTGCAGTAATGCCACCAATGTCATTAAATATTTGTTAGGTTTCTTCCCTGTAAAATTGTCAAAAGGATCTTTGGGCTTAGGCTCCAAAAGGCCAGCTCTTCTTAAAAATCCTTGCAGAGAAAGCCTGCCAGAGTTGTGGTTTTCATCTTCATCAAAGGCAGATGTCTTTATTTGGCCTGTGTTCCCTCTTAATAGCCCATGTAGAATAAGTCAGAAAGCCTCAGGGATCACAATGATGGCCAGAGTGACTAATTTTCTCATTCTACATGAATTTCTAGAATTCTGTAAACCTATATTCATGGATTAATTTAAAATGCGAACAATCATCTTAGCCTTTTGCAAGTCATAATTTTTTTGCTAGTGGAAGGTCTTGCCTTGATGTTGATGGCTGCTGATTGATCAAGGCGGTGATGTCAGAGGCATTTGAACCAGAGTGACTCCATCGTGAATAGGGGTTTCAAGGACCTCACTGCTGCCCAGGCTGCAGCCTCAGATCCTCACAAGCCTCAGCACCCTAGGCTGTGCCCACTCACGGATGGAAGTGCTCAGAGCCCAAAGGACAGAGTATGCAAATTTTAATGTTTTTGAGGAATATTGTATCTGTAAATGAAACTGATTGCAAATGGCAAAGCTCCATGTATGTCAGTAATAGACAAAATAATTGCCTTCCAAATATATCCTCATCCTAATCCCAGGACATTAAAATATGCTATGTTGTATGGATAAAAGGAATTTAGTTTTGAGATTAATTTAACTTCGCTAATCAATTGACCACAAGATGGGAAGGGTCGCCTGGATTATCCAGGTATGCACAATGTAATCACAAGCATTTCTAAAGTAGAAGCAGTGAGGTTGCACTTGATCTTAGCCAAAAGGCCAAAAAGTAATGAAAGCAGTGAGGTTGAATCTAGGTCAGAATGATACCATGAGAGAAGGACTTTACTGCCATTGCTTGATTAAAGATAGGAAAAGAGTCAGGAATACAAGTGGTCTCTAGAAACTGGAAAATCCAAGGAAACAGATTTTCCCCTAAAGCCTCCAGAAGGAATGTAGTCCTACCAACTCCTCATCCCAGTGAAACCTGTCCTGGACTTCTGACCTACAAGACTCTAAGGTAATAATAAGTCAGTAAGTTTGTGGCAATTTGTCACAGCAGTAATTTTAAAAAACTAACTCAATGTCTGTTTAATAAGTATACTGTCATTGTATGGACCTTTGGTGAGGGAGTGGTAATTTACTCAACAGTTATTTGTGATACTTCAAAATTTTCTTTTATTTTCCTGTCAAACAATGAATGCCAGAGTTTTGGTGTATATACTTCAGATAGTACCTGTAATGTAATACAGATAAAAATAAAATGCCAGATAAATTTCTTAATTTATATTATAGTCATCTGAAGGGACAAGATCACTAACATTGATTGTTAACATTATTGTCATTGAGATAATATTTTGAGAAAGTTTTGATAATCATAATCAGGCAAAAAGTAATTTAAAATATTTAAAACATTATATTGAAATATTAGAATTTTGCCCTACAAAACTTTTGGTGCTATGACCTCCTTCCTGTATTGTAAATGTTCTTTCAGAATTTAATTTATGTGTAGGGAAATATATACTTTATATGGGTATATAGAATTTCTATTACTTTTTTTAGACTATTGTGAAAGTTTTTGAAAATTTTCATTTTACATTGAATCCTGGAGCCTTTAGTTCCACAGACTTGATTCCATATTTCTCTTTGTTCAGTGACAAATTTACAACATGCATTCAATAGTAAATTTCACAGCATACTGGAATGGGCTATATGGTACCTCTTAGTACAACTATTAATTTCTAAGAGTATTTTTCCTTGGCCATAATTTATATAAGGCTCTGTATTATTTATCACCAACTCTCTATCAATCATCTAGTTTAGGAATGTTTATTGCTAGGTTTATTTGAATTAGGGAAACAGAAAAGTAGTAAGGCCTTTGGGTATTAATGTTAAGTTTGTAGGAGGATAAGTTATCACACTCAAAAACAGTTGATATTTGGTGGTTGATGTGCATAAATTGCTGGTAAGTGCAGGGAGAGACTATGGTCCAAATGCTTGCTAGATACATAAGCTTTCATATGTATAATATATACAGATGTATTCTATATACTATATTTCATATATATAAAATTAACTTTCCAAGATTAAAGTAACGTGTTCTTAAATCATTGCCTTCCCACTTTTTAAATTTAGCTGAAAAGATATTCGACTGAATCCATAATAATTTATTTATCTAGTTCTCTGATCATGTACCACTTTTTAATGAATGCTGATAGGAAACAGTTACATTTTAATGAAATATTAATCTGGAAATTATTCACAGCTAAAACAAAAACTAATTTCTAGTTACATAAGGGGACAAACTTAGAAAGAAAAAGAAAATTAATTCACGTCAAGGAAAAATGATCCAGTGAAAATGGTGTTGATCTGTAAATTTATTGTAAGCTTCACTGTGCCACACTGTTATCTTGTCTTTACTGAAATTTAGATATTCAGTTTGCTGTATGGACACTGACTGTCTGCAAAGTTAGGACTTTTATTTTAAGTTAGGCATTTCTAGAGAGCTCAGACAATTAATGCTCTGAGTTTGTAAACCAGAGATAAATCCATTGCAAAAGAGCTACCAAATACAAAGTTCTTTTTTGCTATACTTTAATTAGTAAGGGTTTGAGGGCTGATCATGGTGTCTCACATCTGTATTCTCAGCACTTTGGGTTGTTGAGGCAAGCGGATTGTTTTAAGCCAGTAGTTCAAGAATATCCTGGTCAACATAGTGAGATTCTGTCTCTACCAAAACAAAACAAAACAAAACAGGCATGATGGCACATGCCTGTAGTCCTAGCTACCCTTGCTGAGCTGAGGTGGAAGGATAGCTTGCCCAGGATTCTGAGGCTGCAGTGAACTATGATCGCATCACTGCATTCCAGCCTGTGCAACAGAGCAAGACCCTACAAGGTTATGTTTATCGCCCTACAATTTTGAACTACCGTTATAGGCCACCAGGGACAAAAAATTAAGTAAATTTTGTTTACATTTACCAGTTGTTTTGATTTCTCAGGTCTTACATCTGATATTAGAAAGGCTTGTTCCATTCAGCTGATGCATGTGGAAGTATCTTTAAGCAGGATATAAACATGACAAACCTATTAACCTTTATGCTTAGAAATTGAAGTACAAACATTGGAAAAGTTATTGATTTGCTAATTGTTATATCTTTTCCTCCCTCAACATGGGACTTGTCATTTAGACTTTAGCCATAATATAAACAAGTTATTACACTTAATCCCTTAATTGAGATCTTTTAGAATACACAACACTCTTTATGGGTACACAATGAGTTATTTCTAAATACATTAATGCATTTTCTAGAGTCTTTGAAACAGTCTGCCTGTGTCTCTACCAACATCTCCATCTGCTCAAGAATTTTTATAAATAAAATTCTTCTTTTGTCTTGTGCAGAAATAGTTAAGATCAGTTAGTTTTTCTTTCTTCTTTAAACAAATGGTGTAAAAGCTTCTTATTACAGTCATGAATAAGAATCACGGTTTAAATATACTTTAAACATAACACACATAAAATTAAATTGACAAAGGATTTTGAGGAATACATACTTGAAATATGGACTGTTCATTCTATTTACAGGAATTAGTACAAGATTTTAAAGTGATCTTACTTAGCGACTCCCAAATATACTGCCTACTATTTTTTTAAAGGGTAATTCTTGTAGCGTTCTAATAGATAGAACTCATACATGCCCTGTAACTTTCAGGATACATAATCATTCTGGTTTTCAATTTTAAATGTTTCTTCACCTTAACAGCTTCATTTCAAGTTTAAAAATACATTATCGTTATAAAAGGTAAGGCCAAACCTATCTTTTCAACATTGATATTTAAGATGCAAACATTTTTTCCCATTCTGTTGGTTGCCGATTCACTGTAATGACTGTTTCTTTTGCTGTGCAGAAGCTCTGGAGTTTAATAAAATCCCATTTGTCTATTTTGGATTTTGTTGCCAATGCTTTTAGTGTTTTAGTCATGAAGTCCTTGCCTGTGCCTATGTACTGAATGGTTTTGCTTAGGTTTTCTTCTAGGGTTTGTGTAGTGATAGGTCTTATGTTTAAGTCTTTAAAACATCTGGAGTTAGTGTAAGGTGTCAGGAAGGGGTTCAGTTTCTGCTTTTATGGCTAGCCAGTTTTCCCAGTACCATGTATTAAACAGGGAATCCTTTCCCCATTGCATTTGTCAGGTTTGGCAAAGACCAGGTGGTTGTAGATGTGTGGCGTTGTCTCCGAGGCCTCTGTTCTGTTCCATTGGTCTATACCTCTGTTTTGGTACAAGTACCATGCTGTTTTGATTACTGTAGCCTTGCAGTATAGTTTGAAGTCAGGTAGCGTGATGCCTCCAGCTTTGTTCTATTTGCTTAGAGTTTTCTCAGCTATGCCAGCTCTCTTTTGGTTCCATATTAAGTTTAAGGTGTTTTTTTCCAGTTCTGGGAAGAGGTCATAGGTAGCTTGATGAGGATAGCATTGAATCTATAAATTACTTTGGGCTGTATGGCCATTTTCACAATATTGATTCTTCCTAACCATGAGCATGGAATGTTTTTCCATCTGTTTGTGTCCTCTCTTATTTCCTTGAGCAGTGGTTTGTAGTTCTCCTTGAAGAGGTCCTTTACATCCTTTGTTAGTTGTATTCCTAGTTATTTTATTCTCTTTGTAGCAGTTGTGAATGGCAGTTCGTTCTTGATTTGGTTCTCTGTTAGTCTGTTATTGGTGTATAGGAATACTTGTGATTTCTGTACATTGATTTTGTATCCTGAGACTTTGCTGAAGTTGCTTAACAGTTTAAGGAGATTTTGGGCACATGTACCCCAGAACCTAAAGTACAATAGAAAATATATATATTAAATAAATAAATAAAATGCATACTTATTTTTATCAGTGTATAACACTTTACTATCAAGAACCTAAAGCACATTTTTTTAAATCTAGTTGTCAAAGACTAATCCTAACTATATCCTTGTAAGTTGCTATGCTGTTTAATTAAAATGGCAATTAAACCTTATCCATTGCCCATAATATTAGAGAAAAATGAAAACAAGCTGAAACATCTACTGCTCAAAGAATGCACACTCTTATGCTAGCTATGATTCTTATTCTAACAAATTCCTTTTATGATAATTTGCTTTCAGCCTCTTCTAATAGTCTTATAAATGATAATAATAATTTGTATTTATATAACATATTGTGATTTTCATACCACTTTAAAAAGCATTTCATGGTAGTCTTCTAATAATCATATAAAATGTTCTTACTAATAACTTCTATAGTGTAACCCATTAACATTTTAAAAATCTGAGAATTTATTGAGAGTACATGATGCCCCTTCTTCAAGGAGAATTTTTTTAGCAAGTGACAAAATCAAATCTGTAACCAGGCTCACTTGCATAAACTTATTTTATATTGTTCCACTAAACTGCCCTTACTTAAGAGAAGAAAACAAAAATACCTTTCAGCAAGCTATCTGGAAGAGAATGACTTTGGTTAAAAGTTACACTCATTATAATCATGATAAAAACAAGGAATACTATACAAAGCTGTGTGGTAAGCATGTGACTAACAATCACCAATTATTAACTACTTATCTGGCATTGAGCATGTGATCAAACAAGATTCCCAATTTTTTCCCCTCTAAAGTTAAAGTGTTGCTTCAACAGTCCCTATCTGTTGTAAAATCCTATGGACCAGAGCAGAACTAATTGAGTCTCAGATATTACTTCTATTTGGAAAATCAAATATTTTGTCGATAATATCAAAAATAATAACTAGTTAATTTATATGGTTTGGCAGTGTCCCCCCCCAAATTTCATTTTGAATTGTAGTTCCCATAATCCCCACATGTCCTGGGAGGGACCAGGTGGAGATAACTGAATTATGAAGTGGTGTCCTCCATCCTGTTCTCCTGATAGTGAGTTAGCTCTCACCAGAGCTGATGGTTTTATAAGGGCCTTCCTTCTTCACTGGACACTTATTCTCTCTCCTGCCACCATGTGGACCTTGTTCATACAAATTGAGCTTGATTTTATCATGACTGTGTTGGCCACATAGTCACATTTCTCTCAAGACTCTAATAATTAAATTTCCAACAGCTTTAAGTTTGAACTATTTAATTTTACATTTTCTCATTGTTCAGTTTTGAGAACTTTTTGTATATTTTGAATACAAGTATTTTATCAGATGTTGTTTTGCAAATATTTTCTTCCAGTCTGTCTTGCCTTTTCATCCTGTGAGTATAGTTTTTAATTAAAGTATTATTAGATGATTCATGTATCACAATAAAAATGGCTTTAGTTTGTTTTAAAATGCAGGTATACAGAGATAGATCTAGAGCAACCCCTTCCTTTTCCAATTTTAGGATAAATTATTTATTTATTTGTTTGTTTGTTTAGAGATAGGGTCTCATTCTGTTACCCAGGATAGATTGCAGTGGCATAATTATGGTTCACTGAAACCTCAACCTCCTGGGCTCAAGTGATGCTCCTGTCTCAGGCTCCTGAGTATCTGGTATTACAGGAACACGACGCCACACTTAGCTAATTTTTTTCTATTGTTTTGTAGAGTTTGGGGTCTTGCTCTATTGCTTGAACTGGTCTTGAACTCCTAGGCCCAAGGGATCCTCCTGCCGTGGCCCCTCAAAGTGCTGAAATTACAGGCATAAACCACCACAATTGGCCCAGAGTAATTTTAAGCCTTTGAGAAATAATTGTAGTTACTGCCCTTCACAAAATGTATAATGGTTAATCTCAGCTTACAAAGGTAAATTCCCCAGTCCAAGATTCACCACGTATCAGATGTCTGACCTTAGACAAGTTACTTAGTATCTTTACGTTTCAAATTCCTTTGTATGTAAAATGATGATGATAATGGTACCTGATTCATAGATTATTGTGAAGATTACAGCAAAGAGTTTAGAAAAGTGCCTGGTACATAGTATGTACTCAGTGCTACTAATCTTTTTAGGTAGTTGTCAAATAATTATATATATTGTAATATATACATGTAATAACATATTACATACCATAGTGAACAGAAAATACTTGATTAAAACATCGCATAGTTTTGGAAATAAAAGAACTTTAAAGTTTCATTTAATTTCTTTGTTGGCATTTGTTTCCAGTTGTAAAATTTGTTTTCTTCATATATATTGAGATTGTATGGAAATTTTCATTTTTCCCCTGAAGATTTTGACAGTTTGAGTGTATAAAACAAATTGATAATATATTAACAGGAAAAATAGCATACACATTTCATTACATGTACCAGTGTTTACGGGGTTCATACAAAATAGAAAAAACTCAACTGGCCAGATGGTTTACATTTTCATATCATCTTATTGTTAGGGAATCTGAGCATGGAAAAAGGGGTTATGGAGGCAAGACAGGAGGAAGAGAAAAGAGGAATGACCTGGGTAAAAGGCAGTCAAGAAATCTCACAGGTAGCAGCCCTCAGAGAGAATTGGTGGTAGATCGGGAAAAGTATTTCCCTCCCTCAAACCTTCAAAAGTTTCAGACTCTCAGTTAACCTTTCCTAGATCTTGATGTGGGTGGGTGGGGGAACTTCAGTGAAAGCCTGTTAGCATCTGTTGTTTACTTCACTTCATGTAGTAACAAAATTGACAAAACTGACAGATTCAAATTTCTCCAACAAAAGGAGTTTCTCCTCCAACTTAGAGGAGCTGGAGTGTTTCCAGTTCCTCTAAGTAGCCATCATGAAATACGTCAAGAACTACATTTTGGGATTAAATAATTTGGTTTGCTTTAAGATGACTATATCAGTTAGACTTTATAGATAGATAATCCTTGTATGTATGTAAAGCAAATAATTTACATATACGCACACACACATATCAGCTCTGATGATTCATAAACAAAATGCAGGAAGATATCATGGCTATATATAAGTAGAAATTTGGAATATGTGGTCTCAGGCATCTACCAGGCAGCCATAAATTAAATACTTAAAGAGCTTGTGTTTGTCATCTGAAGAGGGAAGAAAGTATCTTTAATACTTAAAGAACTTGTGTTTGTCATTTGAAGAGGGAAGAAAATGGTGATTGAATAGATAACTGGGGAGAAGAGTTTCCCAGGTGTCTCTCCTCCATTAGATCAAACTGACAGTTTTGAGCCCATAGAAAATGGAGCCAGAAGCTGATGGTGTGATGCTGCTTTCATGGAAGCATTTATTTTTGGAGCTAAGTAAAAATGATAAATCAGCTGTTAGAGAAGGGGACTTGAAGCATGAGTCAGGTACAAGGTAACCTTGAAGACTTTTCAGTTTGAAGCAATAAATGCATCCTTGGCAATGAAGTTTGAAAATGTTTTTCTCTGTGTTTATCTTTGCTAATTGGTGCCAAATGAAGTTATGCTCCTACCTTCCTACAGGGGGTGAGAGACAGTGCCATCTCCTTCAGTGTTTACATTTAAAAGAGATGATGCCCAGGTTCTTAAGAGAGACATTTACTGGGTCGCAAAACTGAGAGGAGGCTGGGAAAATATTTGCAAACATTTCAGAGGGTGGGAGAAAGGATTTACAATGACAAGTTTTCTAAAGTAAATGCTCTAACAAAGAGGAGGTCAGAGTCCCAGCTTTAAAAAGAGATCTGTCTAAAATTTAGTCAAGCTGAAGGAAACGTTCAGGCCAACTTGATCAAACTTGAGGTATTTGGCTTGCACTGATTTAAATGTGTCAGACAGTTCTGGTCATCCAAGAAATTGTGATGCACGGTAAATTAACTCCAGAAAGGTTTCTGCTTTAGGTTCACCCAAACTTAATCTCAGCAGCTATGATAAAATCTTTACTTCAAATGCTGAAACTTGGTTTGTGGGCTCACAACATCAGTATCACCCATGAACTTGTCAGAAATACTGAGTCTCATATTCTACCTCAGGCCTATGAAACATGATCTGCCTTTTAACAAGATCCTCAGGTTATTCCTGTGCACCTTAAGGTGTGGATGTACTGCCAGGCCTTGTCTGCCTCATTTTCATTTAACTCCATCAGACTTTTTCAATTCATTCCTATTTCACAATCCCTTTGGCTCAGATTTATAAGATCACAACTGGTTAACCTAGTAAATGACAACATTATTGTGTATCAATAGGAAATAATATATTCATGGAAACAAGTGACCTATTTTCTTGCAATCAATGTGATTTTCTAAATTTCTTTTCTTTTTTCAAGTCAGTATAGAAGATAAAAAGTCAAGAGATGAAAATACATTTTGTCCAGCCCTTTATACTAAGGGCTGTATACCCTATCACATACACACCATAAAATTACATACCATAATTCAAATCTAGCAATTAAGACTCCATGATACACTCATAACTGCTTTGTAGCATGGAAATATCTAATAGTAGAAGACTTAAAATATTTTTCTATTGTTGTCCTATGACCAATATGGCTTTCAAAACTCTAGAAAACTATTTTGAAATACTCCATGGGCACTCTCAAAGAGGGCACCTCTTTTTCTTACTTGATATTGCCCATTGATATATGTATAGATTAACAGATGTTGAACAGATTTCTCCCATTTAAATTTCAGCTGGGGGCTTGTAAAATCTTTTCCCTTGGATCTCTTTGTGGTAAACTATTTTACACCTCAAACACGTAAATTATAGTAAAATATTTAAATTACAGTATGAAGAATCTTTTTATAATAATTTTCAGATATCAATGTGACAGTATAGATACAAAGTCCAGTTTGTGGAACTTAATACATTTTGGGGGCTTATTTTCCAATCTTTCACTTCTGAGCCCAGTTGTATTTATTGTTCCCTTTTTGTATATTTTCATCCAGAAACTAAGCAAATGAATGAGCCTAGCTGAGTAGATGAAACCCATATATAACTCAAAGGTCACGTCAAAGATTCTCCTCTGAATACACCTAAGATGTCAATGACTTGATCATCTACAAATTTTACACCCTGAGTGTCTTAGTCCATTTTCTGTTACTTATAACAGAGTACCTGAAATTGAATAATTTATAAAGAAAATAAATTTGTTTCTTACAGCTATGAAGGCTAAGAAGTCCAAGGTCAAAGGGCCTCACCTGGTGAAGGGCTTCTTGCTAGTGGGGACTCTATAGAGTTCTGAAACAGCTCAGAGCATCACAAGGTGAAGAGGCAGAGTATGCCAACTCAGGTCTCTCTTTCTCTTCTTATAAAAGCACCAGTGCCATTCTAATTATAACCTATGAATCCATTAAATCATTAATTTATTAATACCTGAATGAATTAATCCATTGATGAAGGCAGAGCCCTCATGACTAAATTATCTCTTAAAGCCCCAGCTCTCAATACTGCTGCATTGGATATTAAATTTTAACATGCGTTTTTGAGGGCACAACTAGTCAAACCATAGTACTAAGATCCCTTAAGGTTACTATTTAAAAAAAAAAAAAAAAAAAAGCCAGTTTAAATCCTATCTCAGAATTGTTCTTCAAGTTTTGTCTTGCATCAATTTTCTTTCTGCTGAAATTTATTGATTTTTGAATCTTCGACGAATTATTTTCATCACTCCTAAACCTATATACATCCTAGGTTTAATGTATGTTTTATATTGTTCTATTCATCATGTATTAACAATAGGGCCATTCAAAAATATGAATCTGCAGTTGTAAAGTGACTTAATTTACATATAGTATTATTTATCTACACACACAAATGCTATTACAATTTTAGCACACATATATATAAAATGAACATTTGGCCTTGCTGTCTCGTGGAAGTAGTATGCCACTTTAACAGTTTATGTATCTGCAACCAATAGCTTATTAGTTCTCATCTGAAATAAAAAGACATTCCCCCTTTAATATCTTTCTGGGATCCGCCTAAGGGCAAAGTTGTTTCACAGCTAACGCACTTGATCTAACCTATGATAAACTTCTACTGCAGCTATTCCTCCCCTTCCTCTTACCCTTTGTCTGGTCTTATTTCTGCCCATAGTGAATTATCTAAACCAGTCTGCTCCCGTCAACCTTTTTTATCTGCCTACAAGACAACATTGTGGCAGCGACTACTAATAATCCCCAAACAGATATTCTTTCTTCATGCTTTATATAATAACAGCTTCAATTAATAGCAGAGCCTTAAGGTTGTCTCAAAGACTGCATTTCCTAATCTCCTTTTAAGCTGTGTATATGGCCATTAACTATGTTTTGACCAGAGGTGTGAATCTAAGTAAAACATGAAAATTTCAAGGCATACTTACACCTTCTCTAACCTCTTTCTTCCTTTCCCCATGACCTAATTAAAATGCAGAAGAATGGAAGAGCCATCTGAATCATGTAGATAAAGCCTATTTCTGAGAAGAGCAGAGAGAAATTACAGGATTTAAAGAAAATTATACTTTGGAGTAGCCATTTAAGCTTTAGACTTCCCAAACGTAAGTTCACAAGTCTCTTTCAGTCTCTCTCTCTCTCAGAGGTCCCGTGGTCTTCTCTATGATCTAATTTACACTGGGATATATTATGTGTTTATCTAAACTTTGTATATACACATACATATTTATACATGTGTATGTATATTTACACTGAGATATATTATGTCTTTAAACTTGTAGACAAGATTTGAAGTATGTTATATAGAAATATTGTGACTTCTGCAAGTCAGATAGTATGACTATATATCACAAATAGGAGAGATATTTATATACCAGTTATATATGAGTCTTTTAAATACTTTTGATGAGAAACTCATACTATACATAGTTATTAGGAGAAATTATTATTCATCACAGTCTGACACTAGGAGTATAACTACACACAAAAAATAAAATTATCATTAGTTTTAAACAACTAAAGGTATAAATACATAATATGTTCAGTATTTTTCCTGAATCTACTTTTTTGCTGGATAAATTTCTTTCAATAAATCAGCTAATCTCTAAACTACAGTTTCCAATTCTAAAAAAATCAAGATATTAACCTTGCTTATTTTATAGGATTATTGTGGGGATCAAATGGGAATATGTCAGGGAAATTTTCAAGCTGTGAAACAAAGCATACACATTTCAGGATATATTATCAAAACAAAACTTATTGCCTTTCATACTTTAACAATAGTAAGTTCTCTTTATTTGCTTATTACATTTCAATATAAATGCTTCACTTTATGGTATGTTATGCCAATAATTATGCCAGTAGTAATATATTTTATATTCTGAATAAATATTCATCCCTTTAATAGACATTGGCATATACTATGTGCCAGACATCTTCGAGTTAGTGAAAATTTGTACCTTTCAAGGAGCTTAAATTCCAATAAGTATAAAATAAAAAGAAAGAGATAACTATTGCAAATTGAGACATTCAATGATAGATTTAAATGTGGGATGTTATTGGAACATAATATTTTGCAGGAAAGAGGGATTTTAAAGGAAGAGAGAGGTATATAGGTTAACAACAGTTTTGATTCAAATAACATAAACCTAAATACATCTAGCTCAAAAAATAAATACTAGGAAAAATATTGTGTTATGTAATTGAACAGTTCAGGAATGAGTTTGTTTTAAGCACAACTAGAGTTAAACTCAAAAAAAAAATCAAAACACTGTTATCTCTGTATAATTTCTTATTTATTTAATTTTATTTTTTTACTTTAAGTTTTGGGTTACATGAGCAGAACATGCAGGTTTGTTATACCAGCGTACACGTGCTGTGGTGGTTTGCTGCACCTCTCAATCTGTCACCTCAGTTTTAAACCCCACATGCATTAGTTATTTATCCTGATGTTCTCCCCTTTCTTGCCCTCACTCCTTACAGGCCCAGTGTATGTTGTTCCCCTCCTTATGTCCATGTATTCTCATTGTTCAACTCCCACTTATGAGTGAGAATATATGGTGTTTGATTTTCTGTTCCTGTGTTAGTTTGCTGAGGATGATGGCCAGCTTCATCCATGTCCCTGCAAAAGACATGATCTAATTTGTTTGTATGGCAGTATAGTATTCCATGGTGTATATGAACCACATTTTCTATATCCAGTCTATCACTGATGGGCATTTGGGTTGGTTCCATGTCTTTGCTATTGTGAACAGTGCTGCATTAAACATACCTGTGGTGTATGTATCTTTATAATTGAATGACTTATATTCCTTTAGGTATATACTAAGTAATGGGATTGCTGGGTCAAATGGTATTTCTGTTTTCAGGTTCTTTAGATCCTTAAGGAATTGCCACACTGTCTTTTACAATGGTTGAACTAATTTACATTCTCACCAGCAGTGTTTACACTGCTGCATTCCTGTTTCTTCACAACCTCACCAGCATCTGTTGTTTCTTGACTTTTTGATAATAACCATTCTCATTGAATGAGAAGGCATGAGATGGTATCTCATTGTGGTTTTGATTTGCATTTCCTAATGACCAGTGATGTTGAGTTTCTTTTTTTTCATATGTTTGTTGGCTGCATAAATGTCTTCTTTTGAAAAGTATCTGTTCATATCCTTTGCTCACTTTTTCTTTTTTTTTTTTTTCCTTGTAAATTTGTTTAAAATTCTTGTATACTCTGAATAATAGACCTTTGTCAGATGGGTAGATTATAAAAATCTTCTCTCATTTTATAGATTGCCTGTTTGCTGTGATGATACTTACTTTGCTATGCAGAAGCTCTTTTGTTTAATTAGATCCCATTTGTCCATTTTAGCTTTTGTTGCAATCGCTTTTGATGTTTTAGTCATGAAGTCTCTGCCCATGTCCATGTCATGAATGGCATTGCCTAGGTTTTATTCTACAGTTTTTATAGTTTTAGGTTTTACATTTAAGTCTTTAATTCACCTTGAGTTAATTTTTGTATAAAGTGTAAGGAAGGGATCCAGTTTCAGTCCTCCGCATATGGCTAGTCAGCTCTCTCAGCATTATTTATTAAATAGAGAATCCTTTCCCATTGCTTGTTTTTGTCAGGTTTATTGAAGAACAGAGGTTGTAGATGTGTGGTCTTATCTCTGAGGAATCTACTCTGTTTACTCTGTTTCATTGGTTTATGTTTCTTGTGGTATCAGTACCATGCTGTTTTGGTTGACAGCCTTGTAGTATAGTTTGAAGTCAGATAGTGTGGTGCCTCTAGGTTTGTTCTTTCTGCTTAGGATTGTTTTGACCATAAAGGCTATTTTTTTGTTTCATATGAATTTTATAGCAGTTTTTTTCTAATTCTGTGAAGAATGTCAATAGTAGTTTCATAGGAATAGCATTGACTCTATAAATAACCTTGGTAAGTATGGCCGTTTTCACACTATTCTTTCTTCGTATCCATGAGGATAGAATGGTTTTTCATTTGTTTGTGTCCTCTCTTATTTCCTTGAACAGTGGTTTGTAGTTCTCCTTGAAGAGATCCTTCATATCCCTTGTTAGCTGTGTTCCTAGGTACTTTATTTTCTTTGTAGCAATTGTGAATAGGAGTTTATTCATGATTTGGCCCTCTGCTTCTCTCTTGTTGGTGTATAGAGATGCCTGTGACTTTTGACTGTTGATTTTATATTCTGATACTTTGCTGAAGTAGTTTATCAGCTTAAGAAGTTTCTGGGCTGAGACAATGGGGTTTTCTATATATACAATCATGTCATCTGCAAACAGAGACAATTTGACTTCCTCTCTTCCTATTTGAAGCATTCCCTTTATTTCTTTCTCTTGCCTGATTGCCCTGGTGAGAACCTCCAATACTATGTTGAATAGGAATGGTAAGAGAGGGCATTCTTGTCTTCTGCTGGTTTTCAAAGGGAATGCTTCCAGCTTTTGCCCATTCCATATAATATTGGCTGTGAGTTTGTCATAAGTAGCTTTTATTATTTTGAGATATGTCCCATCAATACCTAATTTATTGAGAATTTTTAACATGAAGGATGTTAAATTTTATCAAAGGTTTCTTCTGCATCTATTGATATAATCAGCTGGTGTTTGTCATTGGTTCTGTTTATTTGTAGATTATGTTTATTTATTTGTGTATGTTGAACCAGCCTTACATCCAAGGGATGAAGCTGACTTGATCATGTTAGATAAGCTTTTTCATATGCTGCTGGATTCAGTTTGCCAGTATTTTATTAAGGATTTTTGTATCGATGTTCATCAGGGATATTGGCCTGAAGTTTTCTTTTATTTTGGTGTCTCTGTCAGGTTTTGGTATCAGGATGATGTTGGCCTCATAAAATGAGTTAGGGAAGATTCTCTCCTTTTCAGTTATTTGGAATAGTTTCAGAAGGAATGATACTAGTTTCTCTTTGTACCTCTGGAAGAATGTGGCTGTGAATCCATCTGGATCTGGGCTTTGATTGGTTGGTAGGCTATTTATTACTGCCTCAATTTCAGAATTTTTTATTGGTCTGTTCAGAGATTCAATTTCTTCCTGCTTTATTCTTGGGAGGTGTTATGCATTCAGGAATGTATCCATTTCTTCTAGATTTTCTAGTTTATTTGAGTAGAGTTGTTTAGAGTATTCTCTGATGGTAATTTGTATTTCTGTGGGTTCAGTGGTGATAACCCCTTTATTACTTTTTATTGTGTCTATTTGATTATTCTTTTTTTTTATTCTGTGTTAGTCTAGCTAGCAGTCTATCTTATTATTTCATTCAAAAAACCATCTCCTGGATTCATTGAGTTTTAGAACGGTTTTTTGTGTCTCTCTCTCCTTCAGTTCCACTCTGATCTTAGTTATTCCTTGTCTTCTGCTATCTTTTAGATTTGTTTGCACTTGCTTCTCTAATTCTTTTAATTATAATATTAGAGTATCTATTTGAGATCTTTCTAGCCTTTTGATGTATACATTTAGTGCTATAAATCTCCCTCTTAAAACTGTTTTAGCTGTGACCCAGAGATTCTTGTACATTGTCTCTTTGTTCTAATTGGTTTCAAATAATTTCTTGATTTCTGCCTTAATTACATTATTTACCCAGAAGTCATTCAGGAGCAGGTTGTTCAATTTCCATGTACTTGTGTGGTTTTGAGTGGGTTTCCTAATCCTGAGTTCTAATTTGATTGCACTGTGGTGTGAGATACTGTAATGATTTCATTTATTTTGTATTTGCTGAGGGTTGTTTTCCTTCCAATTATGTGGTTGATTTTAGAGTAAGTGCCACGTGACAATGAGAAAAATGTATATTCTTTTGTTTTGTGGTGGAGAGTTCTGTAGATATTTATTAGGTCCACTTCATCCAAAGCTGAGTTCGAGTTCTGAATATTCTTGTTCCTTTTCTCTCTCATTGATCTGTCTGATATTGACTGTAAGGTGTGAAAGTCTCTCACTATTATTGTATAGGAGTCTAAGTCTCTTTGTAGGTCTCTAAAAACTTGTTTTATGAATGTGGGTGCTCCTGTGTTGGGTGCATATATATTTAGGATAGTTAGCCATTCTTGTTGAATTGATCCCTTTACCATTATGCAATGACCTTCTTTGTCTTTTTTGATCTTTCTTGGTCAAAGTCTGTATTGTCAGAGACTAGGTTTGCAGTCCTTGCTTTTATCTTACTTCCATTTGCTTGGTAATTTTTCCTCCATTCCTTTATTTTTAGCTTATGAGTGTCTGCAAATGAAATGAGTCTCTTGAATACAGCACACCAATGGGTCTTGACTCTATCTAATTTGCAGTCTTCATCTTTTAATTGGGGTATATAGCCTAATTACATTTAAGGTTAATATTGTTATGTGTGAATTTGATCCTGTCATGATACTAGCAGATTATTTTGCACACTAGTTGATGCCATTTCTTCATAGTATCATTGGTGTTTATATTTCAGTGTATTTTGCAGTGTCTGGCCCCTACTGTCTTACAGCCTTTGGGATTTCTGTTGAGAGATCTGCTGTTAGTCTGATAGGCTTCCCTTTGCAGGAGACCTGGCCTTCTCTCTGGCTGCCCTCAACATTTTTTCCCTTGGAGAATCTGATTGTCATGTGTATTGGGATTGATCTTGTGGCGTGTCTTAGTGATGTTCTCTGTATTTTCTGAATTTGAATGTTGGTCTGTCTTGCTATGTTGGGAAAATTCTTCTAGATAATAACCTGAAGTTTGTTTTCCAACTTGTTTTCATTCTTCCCATCTTTTTCTAGGTACTCCAATCAGTTGTAGGTTTTGTCTTTTTACATGGTCCCATATTTCTTGGAGGTTTTGTTTGTTCCTTTTATTTATTTTTTCTAATCTTGTCTGCTTGCCTTATTTCAGCAAGATAGTCGTCCATCTCTGATATTCTTTCTTTTACTTGATTTGGCTATTTATTGACACTTGTGTATTCTTAATGAAGTTCTTGTGATGTGTTTTTTGGCTCTATCAGGTCATTTATGTTCCTCTCTAAACTGGTTATTCTAGTTAGCAGCTCTTGTAACCTTTATCAAGTTTCTTAACTTCTTTGCATTGGGTTAGAACATGCCCCTTTATCTCAGCAAAGTTTGTTATTACCTACCTTCTGAAGCCAACTTCTGTCAATTTGTCCCTCTCTTCCTTTGTCCAGTTCTGCAACCTTGATAGAGAAGTGTTGTGATCATTTAGAGGAGAAGAGGCACTCTGGCCTTTTGGGTTTTTAGCTTTTTTTGTTGATTATTTTGCAGCTTCATGAGTTTGTCTAGTTTCAGTCTTTTTTTTTTTTTAGGCTACTGACCCTTGATTGAGGCTTCTGTAGGAACTTTTTATGTTGATGCTGTTGTTGTTGCTTTCTGTTTGTTTGCTTTACTTTCAATAGTCAAGTCCCTTTTCTCTAGGGCTGCTGCAGTTTGCTGGGGTTCACTTCAGGCCCTATTTATTTGGTTTACTTTGGAGATGTCACTTGAGGAAGCTAGAGAACACCAAAGATGGGTGCCTGCTCCTTATTCTGGGATCTCTGACTTTAAGGGGCACTGAACTGATGCCAGTATAAATACTCCTGAATAGGTTGTCTGACAACCTCTTTTGGAGGGGGCTTCTCACTCAGTTGAGTGGCTCAGGAAGTAGAACCTGTTTAACAAAGCACTTTGGCTGTCCGTTGGTGGAGGGGATGTGCTGCTCTGGAGGGAAACCCATTCATGTGGGCTGTCCAGATTCCTCAGAGCTAGCAGGAGGAAGTCTGCTGGTCTGCGGAAACCACAGCCACCTCTCCCACTAGGTGCTCAGTCCTAGGGATATCAGAGTTCTGTCCCTCAGCCCCTGGCTAGAATTGTTGGTGTTCCTGCAGAGAGGCCCTGCAGCCACAGTATTGGCTGCCGCACCTTCCCCAAGAAGTGCTGATGGCTTAGACAGCAGGCAGCCACAGCAGTGGTGATGGCCGCCCCACCTCCTGAGAGCTCAGCAAGCTTAGGCAGATTCTAGCCCAGTGGCTGCTGAGAATCTGCATGGCTCCATGGTTGGGGCCCAAGGCCCTGGTGGGATGGGCTCATAAGTGTGATCTTCCAATTTATGAGTTGTACAACTCCATGGAGAAAGCATAGTTTCCCAGGCTGGGTAACACACTCACTGCCTCCCTTGGCTGGGGGTGGGAGCTCACTTGGTTTGTGTGGCTCTCAGGTTGGCCACTGCACCAAACTGCTCCTCTTTCCTTTCCGTGTGTTACACCAGCTGCTTCATCAGTCCTAGTGACAGAACCTGGATACCTCAGTTGCTGGTGCAGGACTCGTACCCTGTTTTTGATCTTTGTAATAGGAGCCTCTGATTACCACTGCTTCTAGTGGGCCATCCTGGCCCCAGCCCACCACATATACTTTCTTTTCCATTGTCTTTACTCTCAAGTGATACCTCTCTTTTTATGGTAGGCAGCAGTTTTAGGCATACATCTTCATTACAGCTGAAAGTAGTGAGAAAAGATGGTATTTTTCATGACTACCTCTAGGAAAGACTTAACAAAGGCTTATGATACCTCAGCTTGGATTACATGTCTATCCATGAATAATTACCGTGGACAAAGACATAGGTTCTCTGAGTACCAGGCCTACTCTAAGTTGTTGAATCAGAGTTAGCTTAAACAGAGCTTCTGCAAGTATAAGAGTTATTTATTACAGTAAGTTGTATGTATGTATGTGTATATATGTGTATGTTTGTGTGTTTTTGTATTTGTATGTGTGTGAATATTTGTAATCCTTTGCTTAATGTCTCATTCAACCATGAGATAAACAACTTTGACCAGGCTCTTTGTTTATTTTGTTTACCTGTTTATATGTGTGTGTTTCACAGTGCTTGATAGACAGAAAATAGTTACTAAATGTTTTTTGAATGAATGAATGAAAAGCAAATCAACATCAGATATGAAGAAAGAGATGAAAGTTTATATTAGGAGTAATAAATTTAACTGTACGTTTACCGATAATTTTCTTTATATCTTTTCAGCCAAACTGAAGAATTTATTTCAAATTATTTCATCAGATATTCCACTAGTATAATATATTCCTTATATAAGTAATATTTTGTACTTTGATTTAGAATTAAATTTGTGTTTTTTGTAGCTGTTTAGATAAAAACTCTCAAAAGGTATAGACCTGTGTCCATCCCTTCATTTGAGACATTTTATTAGCTGTAACAGAAGTTCTAGATTAATCAATGTATTAGGTTGATAAACATGAACTTGCCCTTTTTTATAACCAAAAATGGTCAGATATCAGTAATTTTATATGGCTTAATTGTAGATAACTTACTGGATTACCTTACTTAAAAATATGCAAGTACACTTGATCGAATCTGACTACATTCTGTCTTTATGGGATTGATTTCATCTCAAGGGAGGCTTCTATTATGATACTGAGATGAATTTCAGTAGCACTTAGCATGACATCCTTCCTCGTTATTCTCAGTAAGAAGGAGAGAATGTCTTTTTCACCCTCTTTTAAACAAAAGTCCTAAGGTGAACTCCCAACTTGCTTAGGTCTCCTACCCACCACTGGGGCCATTAACTATCTGGCTGAGTTAGTTTGCTGTGACTGTTATAACAAAGTACCCTAGACTGGGTTGCTTAAACAACAGAAATTTATTTACTTACAATTATAGAGTCTAGAAGTCCAAGTTCGAGGTGTTCTCAGTGTTGATTTCTTCTGAAGTTCTCTTTCCTGGCTGCGAGATGGCCGTCTTCTCTCTGTGTTTTCCCATGGTCTTCTCTGTCTGTTTGTGTCCTAGTCTCCTCTTCTTATAAAAGCAACAGCCACATTGAATTGGGGCCTACCCATTTTGCATCATTTTAATTTAATTACCTTTTTTAAGACCTTTCTCCAAATATAGTCACATTTTGAGGTACATGAGTTAGGACTTTCACATATAAATTTTGAGAGTACACAATTCAGGCCACAATACTGGCTTCGCTAAGGTTATATTTTCTTTTTTTATTTTATTTTCTTTTGTTTATTTATTTTTATTGCATTTTAGGTTTTGGGGTACATGTGAAGAACATGCAAGATTGTTGCATAGGTACACGCATGGCAGTGTGGTTTGCTGCCTTCCTCCCCATCACCTATATCTGGCATTTCTCCCCAAGTTATCTCTCCCCAACTCCCCACCCCCACTTTTACTCCCCCATTTCCCACCAACAGACTCCAGTGTGTGATGCTTCCCTCCCGGTGTCCATGTGTTCTCATTGTTCAACACCCACCTATGAGTGAGAA
>PVKP010016580.1:0-47923 GCA_004027715.1 Plecturocebus donacophilus
TCATAACAAACAGTCTCTCAGACCACAGTGCAATCAAGTTAGAACTCAGAATTCAGAAACTAACTCAGAACCACACAGCTTCATGGAAACTGAACAACTGGCTCTTGAATGTTGACTGGATAAACAATGAAATGAAGGCAGAAATAAAGATGTTCTTCAAAACCAACGAGAATGAAGACACAACATACCAGAATCTCTGTGACACATTTAAAGCAGTCTCTAGAGGAAAATATATAGCAATGTGTCCACATGAGAAGCAAGGAGAGATCTAAAATTGACATGCTATCGTCAAAATTGAAAGAGCTAGAGGAACAAGATCAAAAAAACTCAAAACCTAGCAGAAGACAAGAAATAACTAAGATCAGAGCAGAACTGAAGGAGATAGAGACACAAAAAGCCCTTCAAAAAAATCAATAAATCCAAGAGCTGGTTTTTTGAAAAGATCAACAAAATAGACAGACCACTAGCCAGATTAATAAAAAAGAAAAGAGAGAATAACCAAATAGATGCAATAAAAAGCAATAAAGGGGATATCACCAGAGATTCCCAGAAATTCAAACCATCATCAGAGATTATTACAAACAACTCTATGCACATAAACTAATAAACCTTGAAGAAATGGATAAATTCCTGGACACTTGCCTCCTCCCAAGTCTAAACCAGGAAGAAGTTGAAACCCTGAATAGACCAATAACAAGGTTGGAAGTTGAGGCAGAGATTAAGAGCCTACCACCAAAAAAAGCCCAGGTCCAGATGGGTTCACAGCTGAATTCTACCAGACATACAAAGAGGAGCTGGTACCATTCCTTCTGAAACTATTCCAAATAATCCAAAAAGAGGGAATCCTTCCCAAATCATTTTATGAGACCAACATCATCCTGATACCAAAACCCGGCAGAGACTCAACAAGAAAAGAAAACTTCAGGTCTATATCCATGATGAACATAGATGCAAAAATCTTCAATAAAATACTGGCAAGCCAATTGCAATAGCACACCAAAAAGCTTATCCACCATGATCAAGTAGGATTCATCCCGGGGATGCAAGACTGGTTCAACATAGGCAAGTCTATAAACGTAATTCACCACATAAACAGAACCAAAGACAAAAACTACATGATTATCTCAATTGATACGGAGAAAGACTTTGACAAAATTGAACAGCGCTTTATGCTAAAAACCCTCAATAAACTAGGTATTGATGGAACGTATCTCAAAATAATAAAAGCTATTTATGACAAACCAACAGCCAATATCATACTGAATGGGCAAAAGCGGGAAGCATTCCCTTTGAAATCTGGCACTAGACAAGGATGCCCTCCCTCACTACTCCTATTCAATATAGTACTGGAAGTTCTAGCCAGAGCAATCAGGCAAGAAAAAGAAATAAAAGGTATTCAAATAGGAAAGGAGGAAGTCAAATTGTCTCTACTTGTAGACGACATGATTGTATATCTAGTAGACCCCATTGTCTCAGCCCAAAATCTCCTGAAACTGATAAGCAACTTCAGCAAAGTTTCAGGATACAAAATCAATGTGCAAAAATCACAAGCATTCCTATACACCAATAACAAACTTAAAGAGAGCCAAATCAAGAATGAACTGCCATTCACAATTGCTAAAAAGAGAATAAAATAGCTAGGAATACAGCTAACAAAGGATGTGAAGGATCTCTTCAAGGAGAACTACAAATCACTGATCAAGGAAGTAAGAGAGGACACAAACAGATGGAAAAACATTCCATGCTCATGGTTAGGAAGAATCAATATAGTGAAAATGGCCATACTGCCCAAAGTAATTTATAGATTCAACGCCATCCCCATCAAGCTACCTATGACCCTCTTCACAGAACTGGAAAACACCACCTCAAACTTCGTATGGAACCAAAAGAGAGCCCACATAGCCAAGACAATCCTAAGCAAAAAGAACAAAGCTGGAGGCATCACACTACCTGACTTCAAAGTATACTACAAGGCTCCAGTAATCAAAACAGCACGGTACTGATACCAAAACAGAGATATAGACCAATGTAACAGAACAAAGGCATCAGAGGCAATGCCACACATCTACAACCATCTGATCTTTGACAAACCTGACAAAAACAAGCAATGAGGAAAGGATTCCCTGTTTAATAAATGGTGTTGGGAAAACTGGCTAGCCATGTGCAGAAAACAGAAACTGGACCCCTTCCTGACACCTTACACTAAAATTAACTCCAGATGGATTAAAGACTTAAACATAAGACCTAACACCATAAACACTCTAGAAGAAAGCCTACAAAAAAAAACCATTCAGGACATAGGCATAGGCAAGGATTTAATGACTAAAACACCAAAAGCATTGGCAACAAAAGCCAAAATAGACAAATGGGATTTAATTAAACTCCAGAGCTTCTGCACAGCAAAAGAAACAATCTCTAGAGTGAACCTGCAACCAGCAGAATGGCAAAAAATTTTTGCCATCTACCCATCTGACAAAGGTCTAATATCCAGAATTTACAAAGAACTAAAACAGATTTAAAAGAAAAAAAACAAACCCATTCAAAAATGGGTGAAGGACATGAACAAACACTTTTCAAAAGAAGGCATATATGTGGCCAACAAACATGAAAAAATGCTCATCATCAGTGGTCATTAGAGAAATGCAAATCAAAACCACATTGAGATACCATCTCACGCCAATTAGAATGATGATCATTAAACCATATGGAGACAACAGATGCTGGAGAGGATGTGGAGAAATAGGAACACTTTTATACTGTTGATGGGAGTGTAAATTAGTGCAACTATTGTGGAAGACAGTGTGGCCATTCCTCAAGGACCTAGACATTCCATTTGACCCAGCAATCCCATTACTGGGTATATATTCAAAGGATTATAAATCATTCTATTATAAAGACACATGCACATGTATGTTCACTGCAGTACTATTACAATAGCAAAGACCTGGAACCAACCCAAATGCCCATCAATGAAAGACTGGACTAGGAAAATGTGGCACATATACACCATGGAATACTATGCAGCCATAAAAAACGGTGAGTTCATGTCCTTTGTAGGGATATGGATGGATCTGGAAACCATCATTCTCAGCAAACTGACACAAGAACAGAAAATCAAACACCACATGTTCTCACTCATAGGCGAGTGTTGAACAATGAGAACCTATGGACACAGGGTGGAGAACATCACATATTGGGGTATGTTGGTGGGGAATAGGGGAGGGACAGTGGGGAAGAGGGAGGTTGGGGAGGGATAACATGGGGAGAAATGCCAGATATAGATGATGGGGGGATGGAGGCAACAAACCATATTGCCATGTATGTACCTATGCAACAATCCTGCATGTTCTATTCTGCACATGTACCCCAGAACCGAAATTGCAATAAAAAAAATATATATATATGTACATATATATGTATATACAGAAGAATTTGTAGGAAGAAAAACAAAAGACTATTTAAAAGTTTTTAAATCCAGCAAAAACAAAGAAAATAAATATCTACCAAGCAATTAGGTATATTATACCAAGGGAAACTGTTTTACAACCATGTATCTCCTAAAATGACAGTAATGTGTATATACTAAATAATAATCATTTTTGGTCATCAAACTTTAAACTTAACACAAGAAAAGTAATTTTCACTTTCAATAATTACAGTTGTCTAGACAGATTACTCAGAATCTAAAATCCTTTTGTAGCTAAAGATTGTAGATTTCTCATCTGACAGGCAAATTTGACTTCACATTTTCTATTAGTTGAGATCTTTATAATATATCATTAACCTTTTTATCCCCATGCTTAACTTTTTAGATAAAACTAAAATTCAGAAGTAACAATACTGAACCACAAACCTGTAGAAAAGAGCATTTTTCAACCTGTCTCTTGCATATGCTGTTTCTCTGCAACAGGGAATATTTAAGAATGCAGATTAATGATTTTAAATCACATTTCAGGTATATGCTGATACAATATAGTATGCTATAACTTTATTATATATAATATAAAAACATTATTGACCTGTTTTTTTTTCTTGATTAGATACTTAAAAAAATACAAGTAGGATGGAGGTACAGGCCATATCATGTCAAATGGTAGTTATTTATATACATGCTCTGCTTATGCAGGTTATCCAGAGACCAAATTGAAGGGACCAACTACCAAGTGAGAGTTAGGAACACTAAATTTTTTTGTTTCAGTGGAGAGACTCATCTAGGTTACATTAAGTGATGCTAGTCTAGTGGAAGATCACAGACAGGAATATCTCAGCCACTTCTTACAAGAATCCTGGGAAGACTGAACAATCAAGTCAGAATTGAAAGACAATAAAGTGCCTTGAGCTAGGGTGATCTAACAGCACTGGAAGTCTGAAATCCGACCACTAGGAAGTCTCTAAACAAGAACTCGGAAGTCTGACAACTATGTTACCTTGCCATCCTTCAGCAAGTGGCAATCTGATGAACTTGACCTTGGAACTCTTTATACCTCTCAGCCATTTTGGAATGTACACTTCTCTCTTTTCTGCTTTCTCATCTATAATATTACCCCATTTCTCCAGTTCAGCTTTATGCAAAATAGGATCTGGTTATCCAGAGGATTAGCATCTTCCACTTCAGGGAGAGCATTGAAAGACATCATAAGGTACTGTTCAATAGAGAGGTCACCTAGAGACAAGTGCCAACTCCCTGGATCCAAAAGTGGGAGTCAGAGTGTCAGGTGTGTTATGTGGAAGAAGTCCCTTAAAGAAGACTGTGGGTGAGAACTGTTAGAAAATTAACGTGGCTGGGCTGAGTGGCAGCCATTCTGTCATCAACACCGGAGCAAGGCCAAGTGGGAAAGATAATATGAGAAAAGAGTTTATAGCCAGTAATGAGCATGTTGAACTGAAGGAGCTGCAGAGTAGAACAGTTGGGAGTTTGGAGTTAAAAAAATCAAAGGGTCAAGTGAGAAACAGAGGGGGGAAAACAAGTGAAGATTAAAATAAATGCTACAGGTTGAAGGCTAATTGGTATGACTCCCCCAACACTAGGTTCCATCTGCCCTATTTTTACTATGTATATATTTTGGACTTTTTAACATGCTCACTACAGAAAGTACAAAAATATTGGAATCTAAATTAGGTTTACCCACTCATTTATGGACTGTAAACATGACAGTGCGAGCACAACCTCAATTATTATTTACATGCTCAGAATGTAATTGGTTCCAATAAAAGTTTCAGTCTCTGACCCACTCCCAACTTTTAACTGTGTTTACTCTGGTAGTATGGGTAATTGTGAGGGGGATTGGCTGGGAGGAGGTAGAGATTATCCCTTTTATTATTTGTATATTCATTAAACAGTGACATGTAAATATGAAATATGTTCATTAAATAGTGACATAAGATTTTTAGTGATTTTAATTTTTTTCAAGTAATTAAAAAAACTCACAAGAGTTTAACTACTAGCCTTTCTGGATATGGGTATAGTTTTTTAGTATGCATTTACATATGAATATGTAATATTAAAATTATTTTGAGCAAAAACACTATAGTTGAATATGGAAGTTTTTCCTCTACCATGTGAGGAAAGAAACAGATATGCCATTGCTATCAATATAAAGCTCAGAAAAAGGGACAAGAAGTATAACATTGCCAATGAAAGATGAAAAGAGAAAGAAAATACATGAAGTTCATTTAAATACAAACAGGCTTTACAAAAATCTTGGTAAAAATTATTTTTAAAATTGCTGAAATTAGTAAAATAATATACTTATATTTTTACATTTTAAATGTTTTAATCTTTTTATAACCAAGAAAAAAATATGGAACCGCAGAACAATTTTTAAATGGAGTTTGAGGAAATACATACTTGGTTAATTTTATGTTATTTTAGTGGTCTAATTCTTAATCAGGCAAATATAAATGTGCATAGTATAAGCTGATTTCAACAGGGGTTCTGAAAATAGCTAACTACAACACTAGTGAAATTATAAATTGTTTTACTTGAATAATTGCTTTGAAAAGATTAATTTTTCTCTTCTATTTTCATTTAGCCAAAATGTACTATTCAATGTTGGACCACACCTAAACTCAACACTGAGAAGATAATTAAGTTTGTTAAGTAAAAGGAAGGACATAGCCAAAACTACTTTTCCTTATAGCTGAAACAAGATTTTTGAAATTAGCAGATAATTGCTATGTTCTTAAGAAAAGATAATTTCATTGTTCCTCCTAAATTTCAAGTTATTTATAGAACAGATTCTTATTAACATTTATAACTGATAAAAGATTATTCAATTTATAA
The DNA here is from genome assembly GCA_004027715.1 of Plecturocebus donacophilus. NCBI lineage: Eukaryota > Metazoa > Chordata > Mammalia > Primates > Pitheciidae > Plecturocebus > Plecturocebus donacophilus. The sequence goes on from PVKP010016580.1 coordinate 6,284, forward strand.
ATACCATTTGGAGACATCAAATCTACATTTAACTCAATACATTTTTATGAAGAAATGCTCTTACTTACTACTTAGATCTTATATAAAATCATTATATACGATTATTAAAAGCCAGATGTTTACAAAACAATACAAAAGATCTGTAGCGAAGTTGAAAAAAAAAGATGAATTACCACTTTAGTCCAGCAGTTCTGATACTTAAAAGAATGGTAATAATCTTTTTCAAATACTAAAGATTAAAAAGAAGAAGAGAGAGAAAAAATTTTGGTTCTGCCTTATCTGCAACCCTCCTGCCTTAAATATTGCCTCTGGTTAGAATTATCGTGAATTTGTGGCTGAAAATCATGCCGAAAAATATAAACCTTTCTAGTTACCTTCTAAAGAGAACTCAAATACAATTCAGATCATCTAGCAGGCATAACCCATTTCCAGGTAGAGATGTTGAGGAATAAGAGCAAAAGGAATGGACAGGATAACAGAGGAGGAGTGAGTGTTTTGGAGAGGATTAACAATTATTTGGTAACAGCAGAGTCTCAAACCATCTTGGTGGCTTTTGCTATTATGGTCCAGAGAGAGCCTGGAATTCCAGTGAGTCTGGAAACATAAAGAGAAACGTCTAAGAAAAAGCTAGTAACTGGTGTGAGATTTGACAAGATAAAGGGTTTTCTAGGGACCCCACAGAAAATTTGGAGACTCTTCCACCAACTCTCACTGTTCATGTGTTCTAGTTCCCTTGCATGTCACTAAATAGGTTTAGTTACAATATTTAGCATCGTATTTTATTCAGTGGCCCTGATATCTGACTAAGCATCACATGGAGATTGAATAAACCAACATACCCTTGTCTCATAGTCAAATTCCTATGAAAGTATCATATGAAACTTGTGAATGCTCAGACAGATAAAAATTATTTTTACCTAGGTTCTACATTTTATGCATATCTGAAGATATAAGAGTGAGACCACATGAAAACAGTTAGGTAGCTCACAGCCACAGAGTTCGTCAGTCTTTTGTCAGAAGGTAGCACTCTGTATCTGTCCCCGCGCAATGCACCATCATCCCAGTCAGATGACCGAGCCTCTAAAACACAAGCTCTGCCTTCTGAGCTCAGTGCACACAGACCAGGTGTATCTCTTACTTACACATCAATCTTTTCGGAGAGCTGCAGTTACCTCCCTCACCTGAGAGGAGTGATCATCCCCGGCCAAAGGCAACTCTTGCGAAGACTGAGTGCCCCCGAATCCTTGGTAATAGCTGTACAGAATTTTTTGGCAACTGTCTGACCAGCATAATACATCAAGCTGCCCACATATACTATTACTGTTGGTCAACAGCAAGAGATAAACACTTCTCATGCTCTGTGATCTCTTTTTTCTTCATCGTTATACACATTATTTTCCCTTTCCCCTTCTCTGAACAAATTAGTTTCTTTATTCTCCAATTTCAAGTTTCATGCCATGATTTTAAAAACTGTCTTGTTCTGTCTTCACCAAATACTTGTTTCACCACTGTGTCTTAATTGAACCTAGTCTCCACAGCTTCAGAACAAAAATTCCTGTAGCCCGCTAGTTTCAGAGTAATGAAGTAAGACCTGTTCTCTGCCAGTGCTATCCTCATCCCTTAGTTATCCACCTTCTTATAAAAACAGCTTATCCTTAGAAGCCCTTGCCTTTCAGCTGTCCCAAAGGTTCTTGGCTTTTCCTAATGAAGATTTACAGACCAGAAAAATGGTCGGTCTTTTCATGCTAGTAGCTGCAATAATACTGAATGACTACGGTGTCCCTAAGAATGTCTAATCTCACCATTTTCCTTCTTGCATCCTTGATCTCCTCACTAAAGAACTTAATCTCTAGTCTGTACTGACTACCCACTCATATTGCCACAGCAAAACCTGGTCAAAATCCAGAACTGTATTATCTCTGAGAAACTAAATTTATTGATCCCACTCTCACTATAATGTGACTCTCATAGTCTTTTCCACTATATCTATTTTTCAGATTCCTAAAACTAAAACCTTATTTCTTCTAGTTTTCCTGAACCCATGAAAAGCTTTCCCACTTCACTTCCTTACCTATCTTGTTTTAGTTGTGTGACTCATCTTTTCAGACTACTGTCTTCAAAATCTAGCTTCATTACCCCATTACCTTCTGTTGCTCTAGGCCAGAAACATCAAAAACGTGAATCAACTCGTTTCTGTTCTTGCCAGAAATATCACACAACCATACAGATTAATGCCACTAATTCACTGTTGCTAGCTTCAACAGCTATCTCCCCATCCATCTAATTACTATTGTCTCCCCTATTTATTGTTCAAACTTTTTGCTCTGCTAAGAGATTCGTGATCCTGACTATCCCCCTCTACAATTTCAGCATTTGGCTGTGCTTCCTCTGCACAGAGAATACAGAAGTCCACCACATTCTTGCCTCCTTTTCTCTATCTACCTTTAAGAATTGCCCCTTCTCCAATCTAAAATTAGTACTCTTCTTGTGAATCTTCCGTTTCTTCCTCTCCCTGCCCACACACAAGAAAACCTAATCATGCCTACCACATAAAAGGTGGGGAGCATATACCTTAATATACCTCTGTAACCCTATTTTAATATTTAAAAGTAAAATATCCCCGGAAATACATTTATACTTCACAGCGCCACCACCCTTGTATTTTCCAAGTTCCAAACACAAACCCATCCACTACTCTGAAGAGTATGAAATGGCTCCCAAGAATGGCTTTTCAAGACTAAATCCACTAGAATTTCCTGTTTCTTACTTGACCTCTTAGTGGCTTTTGACCACCTGTTTCTTCAGTATATTCTTTCAATTTCTAGGACAACATGCTCTCTTATTTTATTAACTTCCTCGTATTTACTGCTCCTTAGTATTTGTTAGGCTCTTCTTACTCTGTTCACGATTTGGTGATGTTCAGGTTCTTGTTCTACATCTGCGTCAACATTATAATTTTCTTTTGTTTTAGTGATGTGATCTCATCCATAGCTTAAATTAAATATATACCAATAACTTGCAAAGAGCTATTCTAAGGCCTGATCTCCTTTCAGAACTCCTTATCTTTAGAAACAACTTTCTATAGCTTCACTGACAATCTTCAAACACATCAAGTACAGTCTAAACCAAACATGTCTTCCCATTTGTTTTTTGTAATTCTTAGTAAGAATTTACCAAATTCTCAGCCTTGAAATATAGTAATGATCTTCAGCTTTTCTTTCTCATCCTTAAACCATATTTCATCAATAACTAATGGTTCCATCACCTAGATGTCATTGGAATTTATGTACGTATACCCTAGTTCAGGCCTCATTATTTATTCCATAAATTACTGGCAGACTACTACAGTCGTAACTGATTATGTGTTCAGTGTATACCCTACACTGTGACCCAAATACTATTTTAAAAGGAAAATCTGATTCAAGCACTCCTTTTTCTAAAATGTTTAACTGCTCCTCAGGATCTTCTGGATAAACCCCAGCTCCAAGATGCTACTCATGGCTCTTCTTTAAATGGCACTCCCTACCATTTCAGAATCATGTCTTATCTACTCCTCCACAATCCTGTTGCTATGCTGTACCTGAGCAAAGATAAACTACTTTCTTTCTTCAGATTGTAACAGTTCCCATACCCCTTGTCTCCACACAAGATTCCTAAGATAGAATGCCTGGTCTATCACCTGATTACTGTTTTCTTAACCTTGGATTTGATACTGTTTCTACCAGAATTCATCATGGGGCATCCATCTCATGGACATCTAACTTCACATTAATGCATTAAGCTATCAGTCCTATTTATTCTACAGGATATTATTTAGAGGGATATATATGTAGAATTATAGTACTATAGAATTATAGAGGGATATGCTCAATAATTGATTCACAATAGCATATATTTCTCATGAGGTCACCTGCTTATTTTAGTCACCTGATGTGATTGCAAGTTTCTGAAAAATGCCATGTATATCTGTCATAGTTATCTCCATGTGCTAGCAATTAGCATCTATGATAAATTATTAGTTACTGAAAGTATAAATGTGTGGGAGCTAAAGGAACTCCATCTTGGAAGCTAATCTGCCATGTTGGTTTAACTGATTAGCTCTGGAAAGACCTCTGAGATTTCCAGTTTATCTGTTGTTCCTTGTGTAAGAGCAGGACTAATATATCCTTCCCTTAAGTAAGACCATATATCCTTCCCTTAAGTGAAACAACATTGATGTTATCATACTTTGATTATCCTGCAAATCCCATCTGAACCACTCCTTTACCTGGGCATCAAGCCCTGACTCTGGAGCATGATGGTACAAGGATCCACCATCTTGTCTCACCGCCACATGAGACATACATGTGGCTTCTGTTCATAAGTTCCAATTAAATGCTTCTAAGAAACTGGATTTGTGAGCCCCTTTCTTCGGCCTCGCAGCTTCCTTGGACCTTGGGGTAGATTTAAATAGACCTGCCCATCTTGAAACAAAATGAAGTCGTGGCTAAATTAATTAATTCTCTAAAGAGACAGATTCTGATTGTTTGGCAAGGTGATATCCAGCAGACTATCTGGACTGCTGCCCAGGTGATGGATGATTTTGGTCCAGTCATCCAATACCAGTTCAAACATCTGTGTTAAAAGTAATGAGATCATGTGGTACAAGCAGGCATGTTAAGCCTGAAGAGTCACCAGAAGAAAGCGATAGGCCTAAATATTGTTCACATTTAAAAGCTTCTTAAAAGAGAACAATACAACTTACAAGTACCTTGCTTTCTCTGCCAGATGCATAGAGGCCTGCCAAATGCATTGAGGACTCCATTTAGAAGTCCATTTTTGTAAGAAGCGCTTTTTGATCGTCGTTCCCCAATATTTCAAGAGAGTAGCTCTAATGGAGATTTAGAGCCTGGCTCTAAATCTCAGTGCCTGGCTCCCCGAGAGACGGCCTGTATGTGTTTTTATTTATTTCTATGTCATGAGCTGTTTAGGAGAATAGACTTAAACATTTCTCAGTGCCTGGCACTGTTTCTGAATAATAGTATATGTTTAATGACTCCACGTTGAATGAAGAAATATATGCTTATGTGAATAAACAAATTCCTAAATCAAATCTCATTAGAAGCTTAAAAGATCTCAATAAATTTATTTTTTAGTATTTTAAAAATAAATTTAAATACACATACATCTAGAAGACAGACAGATGACCATTTTACTGGTCCATTTACAAACTGAATTTTTCAAAATGTAGAGGAGTCTCCTGATTATTTTTATTGCTATAATCAATTGCTGGAATATAATCAATTTGATTTTCAGCACGGTGTACTTCACAGAATAAGTGCAAAACATGCTTATTGAGTTAAATTAATTGAACGGTAGAACTACATTGAATTTGATTTAAATACATTATCCCCATCCACATGAGATTACTGAGGAAGAAGACTAAATCCTAAAATGCTGGGGCTTTCTTATCCTATTAATTGATCCAGGTCATAAATCATTAACAAAAAAATAACAGTACTTGTACAAGAATCCAAATCTTACACATCTTTTATTTTTGATATATTAACAAATGAAAGGAATTTCCCTCCCCTATAAAAAAGTTCTTAGTGAATTAATAGCTCAAGTCTCTGTTATTTCTTGAAATTGTAAACCAAAATGAGAATGAATAATGATTCTTCAGAATCAACATGAAATAATAATTGTTTTTTGGAATACCTCATTATTCCTTAACAAACTGATAGAGTTGCCATCTACAACAGTACCACTAATCTATTAAAAAATAATATGGCTTTCCAACTTAAATATATTTGGTGACAGATGGTCAGAATCTTTTTTTTTAACTTAGTGGACCATAACGTAAAAAACTGAAATGTACGTAGACGTTTTCTTTTTCACCCATTAGCAGAAAGGTTCATGAGGAACAGATGTCTGTTTCTCCTGATTAAAGTAAAAGACATTTTTGAATACATTTTGAAATGCATTTTATATGAAAATGTTCTAAGAATATAATATTGGATATGCGTAACGGATCCCTCAATATCAACACTTGCACAGAACTTACTCCTCTAGATATCCTTAAATATAATCCATTTTCTATGAAATAAATCCTGTGAAATAAAGATGTCAAATGGTGTGATGTTCTCTTTTATCCACCTTTTCCTTGTAATTATTACCAAGTGTTTACAACCTGGAGAGCTTTTGAAATGCAAATTAGGACCTAACTAAAGAAGCCAGTTCTGCTATTTGAATAACTGCTACTTCTTGATAAATATTCTGTTATTTTCTAACCCTCTAAATTTGCCCCAATGCCACTACCATTTATCAGAATTATAATCATTTTTTTTATATCCTGGAATCCCTCTTTTCTCTCAGTTTCATAGAACAATAGTTAGCAATTATATTTTCCAGCAGGGATTTGAAATGGTCATTACTGCTCAGTGCCTGGCTCCCCGAGAGACGGCCTGTAGACAGGTCTCCCAAAATTCCTGAGAGATAACAAATCTGCTTACCTGGACCATTTCTGCTCAGATCGTTGGCGTTGTTAAATTCTTCATGTTCTCCATATAACTCTGAGGATGATGCCATAAAGTGTAAGCTGTAATTCTCGGTGACAGAGCCTTGTTCTTATTGTATTTTAGATGAAATTTTGGAAATAACTGGTTATGCAGTTGACACTGCCTTGATTTTCACTCCATGCTTTCAAAACAGGACCCCCACCCTATTTCCTTCCTGTTGGACCCCTTTTAGTTCTTAAAATCCAACAGAGAAATGATTTTTTGTTAATGCCCTCTCCAGTCTGTCATGTCTACCCTGTTTTTCACCTTTGACTCTGCTATTCTTTCCAATTCCTCCTCATCTTAGAAACATGCCCCTTTGCTCCCAGCATTCCACATGGCATTAAATCCATCCTGTTCATGGGAGCTTAAATTGTTTGAAACAAAGTCTTGCTTTAGATTATTTTTAAATTCACAATAATTTTATAATTGCATTATTTCCTTGATAACCTTTATGAACTTCATTTATTTTTAAGATATTAATAAACATAAAACTAGTTAAAAAGTAAAAACTTCTTTGCTTCACCAGGAGTTCTCAATATGTCCATAGATGTTTAAAGGGGCATAATTATACATTTCAATTTTGTCTGACTTATTACTGCATATATAGACAGAGCCCATTGGAATGGTAATTCAATCAATACCTGACATTCCTAAAATGTTCTGTAAATATTTTTGTGAATTAATATAGCATATTTTTTTGAATTCAAGATCACATTGAATATAAGATTTTTAAAAGGAGGGAGAAAAAAAACTAGCTGAGAGGGCATGATTTATCCCTTTACAGATGATAATCCCTGTAAGAAAATATAATTATGATTTTGGGTAGTTTGAAAATAAGCTTTCTTCCCACTCTGAGGCCTGTTTTGCTTTTGGTGTTCTGAAGTTATACATAGCAACAAAGCAACATTGTTTTCCTAATCTGAGTTTCAGTCTGGACATTTTTAGCATTCTTCAGACAGACAGAATAATGTTAAGGTAAAATCAAAGCTTTGGTTTAATTCTCGCAAGTACAAGTACTAACAACTACATTATAACTTGTTCATCTATCTTGAGAATGTCAAGCTTCTTTTGACATCAATTTAACTACCATTTCAACTTCGGAAATGCAATAATCTCACACAAAAACACCCCACTGTTTTATAGTACAGGAAATATATAAATGCATTTGTGCCTAAATCTCCTACATATTAATAAGCTTAAACTTTTCCTCCCCTCCCCCACAATAAACAAGTTCCTTACATACTTCTCAAAAAGAATTCAGGACTTTATTCACTGTATTTTAGTATGTTTGTCATTTGTGTACTCATTGGCATCACTATGAAATTAATTAGAGATTCTCTTCAGTTTCTCATTGCATAAAACTACATATGGGGGAAATGGCTCTATCTATACATGCAGTAAAAAGTTAGAATTTGACAAAATTAAAATGTGTAATTATGCCCCAGGAAAAAATACAAAGGTACAATGAAATACCAAGATATCAAGGTGAGTGAGGCAATTTTTTCTTTTGAGATGGAGTTTTACTCTTGTTGCCCAGGCAATACGAGTGCAGTGGCGTGATCTTGCCTCACTGCAACCTCTGCCTCCTGGGTTCAAGCAGGTCTCCTGCCTCAGCCTCTTGAATAGCTGGGATTATAGGCACCTGCTGCCACACCTGGCTAATTTTTTGTATTTTTAGTAGAGACAGGATTTCATCATGTTGGCCAGACTGGTCTTGAATTCCTGACCTCAGGTGATCTATCCGCCTTGGCCTTCTAAAGCGCAGGGATTACAGGCATGAGCCACCGTGCCTGGCCAGATTTTTTTTAAACTTCACTTTGTGTGATTATTTAATGCCTTAAGAATAAGTCAAATCTATACAAGATAATGTGATTCTCACACAATGCCAGGACAATTATTTGTTACCATTATTTTATGGAAGTTCATTTTAAAAACTATACATAGAAATATAAACAAAGCAAAATAATCAGGAAAACCCTGACAAAAGACAAGTAATGAGGGGCTATGCAGAGAATTAGCTATAAATGGTCCTAATGCGTATAAGTAGATTCTCAATTTGACTAAAAATAAAGAAATATGAATTAAAAGTACTCTCAGAGATAATATTTTACCTTTTATTTTGGCAATTCAAAAGCTTAACTGTACACTTTGTTGGTGACACTGCAGAAAAATAGGTACTCTGATACAGAGGATTACAAATTAGTGCAGCCTTATGGAGGAGAAATTGGCAGTAGTATCTACCGAATATTAGACAGTCATTTGTCATTGACCCAGAAATCCCACATCTAGGAATTCACACTTGAAACCATCAGAGAAAGCAACTCGGAAAGTGGTAACACCCACAAGTTGATACCACCCCCAGCTGAAATCCACTGAACTAAGCTAAGCTATCAAACATCATTGCCTCAACATGCAAAAGAGGGGCCCTAGGAACAGCAGGTAGGTCCTAGCAATGCCGGGCCTCCTTTCCATATCAAGGAGGGGAGCCAAAGGAGGTCAACTATGGCCATGGCCTTTTAACACAGTGACCCGTTTCACTCCATCTACCACCACAGCAATTAAAGACGGCCAGAAACATATTCTAAAGTTTAAATGATAAGCTTAGATATCCCTCCCTAGAAAAGGCAAGAGAGGTGGAAAACGAGACTAGAAAAATACTAAATGCTTTTTACCCGTTTCATTTATTATACTATATGTTTGTCCCTAATTTCACAAACATGAAGAAAACATTCTTTCTATTCTTACAAATATCAGTCTTAGTAAGTCCCCACCAGTTCAACTTCACAAAATGTTTTCTGATTAATATATGGCCATATGCTAATTTTAATAATATACTTAATAAACTATGCTAATATACTGACCTTAATACATAAATATAATTGTTAATGAGGTAATTGTTTTACCTTTATCCTAAATAGTGCATCTTCTTCTTTGTGAAGTTTCATAATGTGCTACTCTCAATAAACACGTTGAATCACTATTAGCTTCTGAGTGTCTTCGAGGGCCAGGTGAGCATTTTTTGCTTTATATTTTTGAGACGGGCATCTGAAATAAGATTCAAGATGTATAAAGGGAGCAGAATATCAGTCTTATGTAAGAATAGGACCCTAGCTGTTGGCTTTCAGAAGTCTGAGATTAGGAATTAGAAGCAGGCAGTCCAGTTCTGTGAACATTATGAACAAAGTTACTCTTATCAGAGAGCACTAAAATCTTAGCCTCCAGGGATGGTCACTTGACACAGAATCCAGTCCATCCATTCTGACCATCTTTCTCTGAGCTGAAGCTTCTGAATCTTGTACTAGGATTACTTTTGTGCCAGCTTGGATGAACTTATCTTGCTCTACTCTGTTCTGTGATGATTATGATTTTGATATTAACTCTCCTGCTTTATCCCAGAAATTCCTGGATCAATTGCTCAATAAAGTTCTTGTCTCACTTTGAATCTGTTTTTGAGGAGAGAAAACTGGATAAAACCCAATATAGTATTTGTATCTATTGAAAGTCCAATAAAAGTTAATGAGTTTGAATCGAATGCATATCAGCTAAGCTTTTGTGTGTGTGGTTGCTGCATTATCATAACTTCCGAGCATGTCTACTTTGTGGCTAGAAATATCTTTGTCCTATTTGTAAAAATGCTTATCTTTATTAAGTACTGGGATGGCACTGGATTACTTTCAACTCAACCACAGCTGACTTCATGGAATGTACAAACAATCATAGAGGTGGTAGTTGCCTTACAGAAACACAAGCAGAAACCCAAAATGAAATGGAAATCACAAAGGAAGAGGTCTTTGCACACAAACAATTCACTAACAGCAGGATTCATATTGGTTATGTGACATTGGTCTATATCAAGCAGAGTTCCTGAAAACACTTTACACTTCAGCTATCTATCACACATGCCAATACTCCAAGTTAAGGGTAGGAATAGGAGAGGAGAAAGAAGAAAGTTGTTCTTAAAACATCCTTGTAACATCTCTGGTTCTTGAAGCAGGGGCTATTTTTATAACAAGATTCCTGTAATGTTAATCATGCTTTGTTTTCTAGCTTATCAGAAAAGGAACAGATAGATACCTTTTTCTTGTTTTCTGAGATGTCAGAAAAGAGGACAAATATATGAAAACACGATTATAGGCCATAGACTACCTTTCATTTTATATTTTTTTTTATGTATTTTTTTGAGGCAAAGTCTTACTCTGTCACCCTGGATGGAGTGTAGTGGTGTGATCACAGCTTGTTGCAGCCTTGACCTCCCAGGCTCAAGCAATCCTATCTCATTTTTTGATTTTTTTTTTTTTAGAGACAAGGTCCCCCTAATTTTGCATAGGCAGGTCTCAAACTCCTGGGCTCAAGCAATCCTTCCACCTTGGCCTCCCAAAATGCTGGGATTACAGGCATGAGCCATCACACCTGGCCTGACTACTTTTTAGCTTTTAATACTTATGCTGCTATATTCTCCCTATATCAAAGGTATATACATGATTTTATTATTTTAAGCATAGATATTATTAAAAGGAATGCCACCAAGCTGCCTAATCATATGAGAAAGTTCCCCACCAGAAGCTTATTTTTAATTAAAAAGTATCAGAAGTCTGTTTTTTATTATTTTTATTTTTTGTATATCTTGAAAACACTGTGGGTAAAACTATAGCTAAGGTAGAAATTACCTAGGCAATTTTGATCATGTGCATTTTTCTTTAAGCTCAACAGGACTTGCTTATAAAATGCATGGCTTTTAAAAGAAATCAGTTATACCAAAGATCAAAATAAGTCTCCCAAACATAAGAATGATAGAATGTCTTACTCAAATATAAAAAACCAATCATGCAATATGAATGCTAAACATGTAGAAACTTTTAAAAATGTGAGGTGCTTCCTCCCAGCAGATGACATAGTGACACAGTTATAGTTATCACTTATATAAGACAAATTGTATCTACTCAATCAGTACTTGATCACTAGCAACTGGCTGTTACTATCTAAAAAAAATTTCCTCTACTATTGCCTCCATACAAATTCATGGAATAGTTTCAAGTAAATTGTATGTATTTTGGCAGAAACTATTTCCTATTAGTGGTTCTCAAACTTAGCTTCACTTTAAAGTCACCTAGCTTCAACCAGACCCTGGCATTAGTGCCAAGGGAGCACCAAGGGGATCCTATGCAGTCATGTATCACTTAGTGACAGAGATGTGTTCCGGAAAATGCATTGTTAGGCAATTTGGTTCTTGTGCAAACTTCATAAGACTGTACTTACACAAACCTAGATCATATAGCCTACTACTCTTCTAGGCTACAAGGCATAGTCTATTGTTACTAGGCTCAAAACCTGTTTAGCATGCTACTGAACTGAACACTGTAGATAACCATAACACAATGGTGAGTATTTGGGCATGTAAACATATCTAAACATGGAAAAGATAAAGCACAAATATGGTATAAAGTTAAAAATGATACGGCTTTGTAGGGCACTTAACATGAATGGAGCTTGTAGGACTAGAAGTTGCTTTGGGTGAGTCATTGAGTGGTGAGTGAAGGTGAAGACCTAGGACATTACCATACACTGTAGATTTTGTAAACACTGTACACTTTGGCTATACTAAAATTATTAAAATAATTACACTATGACATTATTACTATAATGTCACTAGGTAGTAGACATTTTTCAGTTCTATCATAATCTTATAGGATCCCCCCATCATGTGTGTGGTCTACCACTGATGGAGACATTATTATCAGCTGCATGACTATATTTAGGCAGTGATTCAATCTTTAAGTTGTATCATAATATTATCCAGTTCCCGACTATCTTTAGGCAATGATTCAATCTTTAAGGCTTATCAGTATCTCCTTAAGGTGATTGCCGGTCCATATCCCAGAGTTTCTGATTCAGTAGGTCTGGGATATGGATGAACATTTACATTTCTTACAACTTCCTAAATGATGCTTATGCTGCTGGTCTGGCAATCACTCTTTGCAACCTCTAACTACAAAGCACTGCCCCAAACTTTAATGATACAACTCCAGACCTAGCTGAAGTTTTGCCTTCTGTCTAAAGCCTTCCACGAGCAACAGAGTCAATTATCTTTTAAATTGTGTGTGACACTGACTTAACCGCTCAGTTATTGTTGTTTTATTGTTCTTGCTACCTTTCCTTGAGGATTGGCTACATTCAGGAACTTTGCTAAATACTTTGCAAACATTTTGTATAATCTTCAGAGAAACATTAGGATGAGTGGTATTTGTTACAACTTAAAATGGAAAAAAAAACAAAAAAAAAAAAGAAAGGACTCTCTGTTTAAGTATCTGGAAAATGCCAGATGTTTTTCCCCACGGTAGCCTATTTGTAATTTCATCTATTTAGAAGGAACCAACCCCTCACTTCCAAATGTGTCATCCTAAAACTCTCAGCTCAGGCATTAAGGCTTCCAGTTTCCTTCTCTCCATCCCAGGGCTCCTGAGAACAAAAACGTTAGAATGTACTGGTGAGGGTGGGGTGGTGAGTGGGGAGGGTATCTGTTAGACTCCAGAAAAGTCTGGCAACCAGAAGATATCTTTATCCTAAAGCTAAGCATCATTTAAGATAAAATACAAAAAAAAATTATATATTTAAAATATTACCCACTATGCTGAATGCTTTTAAAATTGTAAGCCAAAGCATCACAGAATTTACAATCTAGTAGAGGAGATGGATACTAATCATATAATTGAATTAATTAATTCATAATTACAAAATGACACAAGTGCTCTAAAAGAAACAAACATATTGTTTAAGGAAGTGTAAGAATAAATCTGGGTGCAGAGTAGGAAAGGGGGAGCCTGAAATGTCTGAGCTAAGGTTGATATGTTTGGAGATGAGGGAGTGATTCCTTCTAGATAGATAAAATCACAATATCCTATCAATGGGAAAAAAATATATCTAGCACTTTACAGTAATGTAAACAAGACCACTGTGGCTATACTGCAACAAGCTGTGGGGAGAGGCTGTGAGAACAGGAGTTGTGCTAAGTGAGGTGTTATTTTTATTATCATAGTTATTATTAGATTACATGTAACAACTGCCAGTTTTTATATTGTTTGTATTCATGCTAGGGTTACTAGATAAGATATGGGACACATGATTAAATTTCAATTTCAAATAAACAACAAGAAATTTTTTAGTGTATATTTGTATCATGCATTATTGGGGAATAATTATGATAACCAAAGAAAAATCACTGTTTATCTGAAATTAAAATTGAACTCAGTGTTCTATATTTGTATTTGCTAAATCTGGCAACCCTACATAGGAGTCCCTCCTGAATTTTCTCCTCGTCAATACTCAATGCAATAATTTGAGACACTAATTCAACACATTTTAGAAATCCCTCCACAACCTCTATGCACAGAACATACATACTTCCATTTAAGAGTTATGAATCATGTATGTTTTAAGTACTGGAGATGCAGTGGTGAGTAAGACAGGCAACTTTCTTGCCTTGTACATACAGTCACCTGTTTTCCATAGTATTCATCACATACAAAACCTGCCATGTTTTCAACAGCCAGGGGGAGGTGCTGTGCACAGATTAATTCATTTAATCCCAATAGAATTACTATGATAATTTACATATATCACTTCAAGATAATTTTTACAGATAACAAATAGGTCTTATTAATCTTATTATTCTCTTCAAAAGTTGAGGAAATTGAGGCTTAGGGAAGTTAAGTAAGTAAGCTGTTGCAACATAGCTATTAAATGGCTGAGTTGCAACATAGCTATTAAATGATCAATGCATCTGTATACATGTCCTACTGAAGTCCCTGTAAAAATGCAAACCCAGAACATCTCCACAATTACAGCTTGGGTATTAATTTTGCTATATTTTAAATATTGTTCACTTGATTTTGCTTTGCTTTGCTACTTTAAATGAAAAGAAAAAATAATTTAAAATGCAATTATATCATTATTATGTATTATTCATTTGTTATTCCAATGGTGCAAGAAATCTTGAAAAGGACTCTGGTTTAATACTAGGATTTCATAAACACACACACACACACCAATTACCTATAAGGAGACAGATTTACGATTTTCAGAGATTTATGATTTTCAGATCATCTGTTATTCTTTGGCTCAGATGGAAGCATTATAACGTCATAACTTTCCTCTGCCCATAAATAGAAATTTTCATACTTTTTTAACTCTTTAAAATGAAAATATCTTCAGAGTGATACACATAAGATGATTTTTGCAGAAATTATGGTCTTAAATTTCTACTATAAAGCCTCAAACTACAACATTTTGTCATGGAAGTAACAGTAGCGCTCTCATATTTATAATCTTATTATTAATTTGCTGCAGTACTTTTAAACTCTTGAATTGAGACTGTTCTATCAAAAAATATGATACTTTTGAGGTTATTTATTATTTGGTGTCAGCCTATAACACAGCTAGATAAACTATAGTTTTACCAGTGCTTTGGATTTAAATGTAGCATTAGAGCTCTCTGACTCTAACACTTGATTTATTGTTTGTGATATAAAAATAGTAGGGCTCAGATGGCTTTAAGTGACTTTGAAAATCAAGTAAAGAAAATGTAACTACTAATCTAAACTTGCTGTGAAATATTAATTATGCATTTCAAGTTAAGGAAGTAAGCAAGCAATAATTTGATCTGTGACATGAAATAAATCCCAAACTGTACTCGTGCTGAAGGCATTTTCTAAATAAATACTTGATTTTTAAGTCACAAAGGAACTGAAGTTGAAACCGTTACTGAAATCTAAGCTGTTTATTAAAACACATCCCCCCAGATATCTGTTTTTCTTTAAAAAAAAAAAAAAAAAATCAGTTTTGAAAGGTAAGTTAAAGTAGAAAAACAGCTCTAGCCTAAAGAAGAATGGAGTGTCTTTAAAAAGTATGACAGGTGAAACTTCTTAATGATCCATGACAGTGTAAGATGGCAGTTGCAACTGCTGAGTCAGTGTAGAAGCAAATCTAAATGTAGGTGCAATTGTAGCCTTTATTAATGACCCGCTGAGAACACGGGCAAACCGCCAGGGCCAGACACGCAGCAATACTTCTCTGATAACTGAGCATTCCAAACCTCCTAGATATAAATTTCTCTATGCTTTCTAAACCAGAAATAATATCCTCAGAATTTTGTATTAGGCAAGATACACAGGCATGCTATCCATACTAAATTAATCTTTGAAATGTATTGCCCAAGGAGGAGACATGAAAGAGAACAGATTATCTTTACTGGAGGAATTAACACTTGAAAAGAAAAAGATTTAAAAAAATCGCATCCCAGGCAAATACAACACATCTTTCATTTGCAGGTTTGAAGAAATTTGCTATTTCCAGCCTGGTGCACAAAACAATACACAAACATTTTGCCATACCTGTTGCAAGAGCTTTTTTGATCCCCCTCGCCCCTTGATATTTCAAACTTATGGTAAGTATATCTCTCAGGATTTGGAAGGAATATAATTTTTTTTTTAATGAGGAAGAGTTGAGTTATGGTAACATGCCCATTGGACATAGAAGAGACTTCAGCTTATCATTTTTTAAGAAAAGTTATCAGTAATTGTGAACTATTCAGAGGTAGAGTTCTCAGTCTGAGTCAGTTTTGGTGAAGTTGTATGTTTGAAGGAAGTATTTGGAAATTTATATCAAATATGGAAATTTATGAAGCTAGCAGCAAATGAAATCATGTTGGTTTGTTTAAAAAGGCTGAATCCTCAAACTTGAGCTTTTGAGTTAAAATTCATGCAAACATTATTTAACTTTGTTTGAAATCCTTTTTTTTTTCTGTTAGATACAATATTATACAGCACATACAACTTGATATCATTGGAAAATATCAGAAACTTCAAAGGTTACTAATGTTTTACATTCAACTGCTTTTATCATAAACAAACAACAGTCACAAAGCAACTTCACCCCACTGAAAAAAACTCTCATAAAGCCTTTTCTCCTGAGCAAGGTCAAAATATGATGAAGAATTACCACAATACACATTTTTTCAGATTCTATCAGTAAGCACTAGATTAATGACTTAGCAAAAAATATTGGCCTCACAAAACACATTTTATTATTTCTTTTAAAAAATATTAGGTTTTTAAAGTGTCTGTTGGGATACTCTGACTGTTTTGACTGCATGATTTACTGCTTAAGCACTTGGCTTCTAAATATCCACATTGGGATCACACAGAAGAATTTAATTTCAACTTAAAAATTAACAATTACATTTACAGAAAGAGTCAAAAAATCAGATTACTTTGTTTCTTGATTTTTTATGCTTTGTGAATATTTTAATGTTGATTACAAAATCTTCGTTTTGAAAATCAGGTTTTTTCATTGTCAGAAAGCAATGTGTAGGCTCAGATTTATGAACTGAAAGATGCTGTTGCCCTGTTTTCCGAACACCAGAGAAAAGACCAACTGCCTCAAACATTTAAAAAAAAAAAAAGATAAACTTCAGGGAGCTCGGCACATTTGGCATGTAAAGTTATAACTCTGAATAAATACAGTGAGTCCAAAATGTTCAGGACCAAGAGCAACATCATATCGTTATACTGTAGTTCAAGAGCTTAGAGTTAAAATATAGTCATGAGTAGAATGAGTTAGTACTAAAAATATATCTTCAATTTTTGACTTAGTGATGTATGTAAAGATTAATGAAAATGATTTCAAGAAAATCTTTTAAAAATCTAGTTTTTTTTTTTTTCCACAGGATGATTTCATATGATAGATTTCTGATGTAATAGCTAAATATCTCACTTAAAGACCTGCAAGAAATAAGTTTCTTCCTGGCATTCCATCTTTGCTTCAGGGTATCTAAGAGAAATATTTGGAATTCAACATGATCAGGTTATGGAATATTAGAAAATTTCTCTGTAGAAATCAGGGGTTGGGGGAGAAAATATTTCTTTGTTTTCCCCACAAATCAGTTACTGTTCTTTAAGCATACATTTGTGAATTTCTACTTCTACTGTGAAGCAAGTACACAAGTTTGGTATTCAAAGTGCTCTTTCCATCACACATGGCAAAATACTTTCAGAAATAATCAATAATCACATTGATATGAGAAAATTAGAGGTGTAGGGAGGCTGCCTCAAATCCAAGTTGCTTACTTTCTAAAATTGCCATTGTTTTAATTCATTTTCAGCTTTATTTAATTCATTTCAAAATTTCAAATAGTATTGAAGGAAAGCATGGAGTAACTGTATTTATCAAAATAAGTCACCACTGAACCAATAGTATTATCATCTTAAAACAAAACTATATCCAGCCAAAAGGATTTCAGACACTTAGGAGTGTTTGTTGTTGTTGTTGTTGAAGGAAGACAGTATTTCATTAGCTTTCATGTTAGCTTTCTGATAAGATTTCACCATTTTCACTCAGTGATCTAACTTAATCCTTACAAGGAAATCCTAGTTATCAAACTTGTGTTTGTTCAGACAATTGGAAAAAGAGATACCCTGAATTATGAACATAACAATGGATTAATAATTACAGATAGAAAAAATTTAGTAAATGGAAAGGGATATCCCACATTTTTAATTAGCATACTAATATTCTAATGGAGAAAGCCTAGACTTTGAAATCATTCAGATTCATGTTCTATCCCTTCCAGGTTACTTTCTAAGACATCTTGGGCAGGTAAATGAACACTCAGATTCAATTTTCTCATTGAAGATTACCAAAACCTATTTTTGTATACTGCAGTGAGAACTGCATAAAATAACCTAAGTACTTGATTTGGCAAAATCAGACATATAGTACATGCAAAATAAATGACAGTTGTTAGGCAAATTCCTCTTTATATGTGTTAATTTGAGTGAGTCCTTCATATAAGAAGTATTTCTTGATTACTAATTATTGGTTTTATAGATTCACAAAACTAAGGAAAAATCCCTGTTAAATGTTGATGGTCATTTCGGGTTACATTCCATCCATTATTGATGACAGTCTCCTGGGTAAATAAGGCTGCAATCAAATTATTTTGTACTTGACTAGGCTACCTAACATCAAAAAGTGGTATTTGCTGTAAGTCTCCTTCAACTCCAGCTGTTCCTATGGATGCCTAGTCTCCTGTTATGTAGATAGCATAATGGACCTCCAAAGATGTCTGCATCGTAATCCCTGGAATCTGTGAATATAGTACCTTACGTGGCAGAGGAATTTCAGAGACGTAATTATGTTAAGGATCATGAGACAAGCAGTGGGGAAATTATCCTATGTTATTCAGGTACGCACAATATAATCACAAGGTTCTTATAAGAGGAAAAAAGTGATACACAAGAGTCAGAATCACAAAGAGATGTGATGACAGTCAGAGTTAGACTGATGCACTTTGAAGATGAAAGTGGCCATGAACCAAGGAATGTAAGCTGCCCTTGGATGTTGACAAAGGCAAAGACGTAGCATTTCCCCTTGAACCTCTAGAAGAAATACAGTTTGGTATTAACATTAATTTTAACCCCTTATGATTATTTTCAGTTCTGACCTCCAGAACTGTAAGATAATAAATTTGCAGTGTTTTCCACCACTAAGTTTGTGGAAATTTGTTATATAGCAGTATTAGGATACTAATGACCTATTCAATCTTTTATTTTAATAACTGACCAAGCCTTAGCCCATCATGTCTACCAATCATGCCTGATTCCTTGGGTATGTCCAAGTTCTTTTGAATTCAAGTCTAAGCTGTAGATGTCTGCTAGTCAGATCTTCCCTTGGCCTCAGCTATGCTTCCATCTGACACACCTTAATTCCAACTTTTGGGCTTAATTCCCGAGGTACAGTCATATGACATTCACTTCGGGGTAGCCTCTGAATGGTGACTTGCAACCTAAATCTTACCAATATTCTCAAAACTTTCCTGGAAAACTAAATTTTCACCTCAACCTTTTTTCTTTTTTAAATCAGAGAGTATGTTTTGTACATAGTCCCTTTCTGAATAAATTGGCCATAGGCTAAAATATTTACTTATTTGATGAAGAAATATGTCTTCAACATCTAAAAATCTTAATAATGTATTATATTAACTTTTGTGTGGTAGGTTGCAGAAATCAGGAAATATCTGCAGCCTTTATGTTGTGCAGTGAAAGGTTAACCCAGCAGACGTGGTTTGCCCAAACCCCACACATTCCAAAAGACTTCAGGACTGGCCTTTGAGTCACTCCTGGAAGATAATCTCTAAGCCCTTGGAAGAGCCTGTCTGAAAAGTATGTCTTTGAGTACTCTGGGTGCTGGACCAAGCCAGATAGTTTATGATAATAATGTAATTTATGATGAATTCATGTATTATTCACTTGAAGTCCTGAGCCATCAGTTTCACATCTGGAGTGGGGTTAACTGGAGATTGAGTAGATTATGTCAGTAACATAGGTCATTTCATGCCTGCAAGACTGACCCCTAATATAATCCCAGAATACCAAAGCTTGGGTGAACTTCCCTGTTTGGCAACACTTTGCAAGTAATGTCACATATTGTTGCTGGAAGAATCAACCACTGTTCATCTGACTCCACTGAGAGAGGATAACCAAAAATTTGCACCTAGTCTTAACTTGAACTCTGCCCTATGTGCCTTTTTTCTTTGCTAATTTTAATCTGCATTCTTTTCTATAATGAACCATAACTGAGTATAAAAGCTTAGCTGAATTCTCTGAGTCCTTCTAAGAATTACCAGATCTAAGGCTTGTTTTGAGGACCACCAACACAAGGTCATAGACTTTTTCTGAAAGCTTAAATGATTAGAAGGATGAATAAAATTACTGTTTATAAACTGCTAAGTTTTATAATTTCATGACAAAATAATTTCATCTGCAATGCTGACTTGACATTTCCTGTACACACATGCATGCATTCATGCACAATTTCATGTGTGAACATGCACACAAACACATATATATAATACATTATAATGCTTTGAACAATGTCTTTCCCTGATGAACAATGAAGCTAGTTAACCACACGCAGCCTATTCTATTAGAACATTTCAGAGAAAAGTAATTCTCTTTCTTTGATGGATTGATGTATAGCTGCATTATCTCCTTTAAGATAGTTTGATTGAAGATGAAATGAGCTAACACGTGAAAGTGACTATCACAGTGCCTATTAGAGGGGTAGTTGTTAAATATCTCTTCTTACCTTTCTTCTTTTCTCTTTCTTTTTCTTCATCTTATGTTTCCATTTTGGGACAAGCAGAGATTTCTTCCCATAGAGCCGTCAGTAATAATCTCTGAAAACCTCATCTGATAGATAAATGTTTCAGAAGTTTGACTTTACTGAATCGTAGGTATAGTGTCATGTGACATGCTCTTGGAGAATTTAAGAGGTAACATAGAATTCACCTTTCTTCCTGCCCCTGCCACCAATCATGGCAGCATATTCCCACAACAATGCTTTATATAGTGATTCCAAGATGGCCTGTATAAATGGAGCCAAGTCAAATGGATGGTGCATATAATTTCAAAACTGGGAAACCATTATTTACATGGCAACAAAATGAAGGTCTTTGTTTTTCTCATATATCAATAGTTATCTGTGGATCTATTGATTATACTTTGGCAGAGCCTTGTTTTCTGTAAAAGTTTGGCAATGTGTTGTTTGAAACCAGATGTTTTTTCTTAAGAAATAAACCTGCTAAAGTTGTTTCCTCTGGAAACTGGAAATTTGTCTTACTTTCTAGTTTAAATGTACCATAAATTCAAGATCTTCCATTGGTTGAGTCAATATAGCTTT
Source organism: Plecturocebus donacophilus (assembly GCA_004027715.1). NCBI lineage: Eukaryota > Metazoa > Chordata > Mammalia > Primates > Pitheciidae > Plecturocebus > Plecturocebus donacophilus. The sequence goes on from PVKP010016580.1 coordinate 27,556, forward strand.
CTAAATGTGATTTTTAGTTCTAAATGTGTGCCTGCAGTGTCAGCATAATTGCAGACACCTGAAAACCTTTTTGCATATATTCACACAAGACTACAACTATTTCTGCAGTATTTATTATTGGACTTACTATAATAGTGATAAGGTTGTATATAAATTACACCTTACTAAAAATTTAAAATCTAGCAATTTACTGAGACAGCATAAAGTATGTTTGCAATAGAGAAAACAAATGATTGAAATGACTTAAATGTATGCATTTAATATTAACTTTGACTATTTTAATGCAAATAAAACCAATTATGGCAGTGTGCTCAAACTGGTAAACAATCAATAATTTGTAACTTTATGAAAGTATATTTATGAAAGTCATACTTGCCTTATGCACTTGCTAATATAACCTTCAATTCTTTTTATTTTGTTGCACTTTCAAAAAGCATACTATAAAATGGAAAATATTCCAAACACGCATGTTTAAAAGCTAGGTATTATCTTACTCAGAAGATGTTAAAAGCTTCTTTATGGATTTTATTTGAAAGTAATTTCCAGAAAAGGATGCTCAGTGGGTATGTGAAAAGGTGTTCAGTATCACTAATCATCAGGGAAATACATATTAAAACCATAATGGAATATTATATAACAGCTTTTAGGATGGCTTTTATTAAAAAGACAAAAAAATAACAATTATTAGTGAGAATGTGTAAGAGAAAGAACTCTTGCACACCATTGATGAGAATGTAAATTAGTATAGCCATTATGAAAAACATTATGGAGCTTCTTCAAAAATTTAAAAGTAAAACTACCATATAATCCAACAATCTCACTTCTGAGTGTATATCCAAAGGAAAGGAAATCCATGTGTTGAAGAGATATCTACTCTCCTGTATCCAATGAAGGTTTACTCACAATAGCCAAGATATTGAAACAATATAAAAGTTCACTGATGGAAAAGAACCAAGCTGGAGGCATCATGCTACCTGACTTCAAACTATACTATAAGGCAACAGCAACCAAAACAGTATGGTACTGGTGCCAAAACATACATATCAACCAATGGAGCAGAACAGAGACCTCAGAAATAACACCACACATCTACAACCATCTGATCTTTGACAAACTTGACAAAAACAAGCAATGGGGAAAGGATCTTCTATTCAGTAAATGGTGCTGGGAAACTGGCTGCCATATGCAGAAAACTGAAACTGGACCCCTTCCTCACACCTTACACAAAAATGAACTCAAGATGGAGTAGGGACTTAAATGTAAAACTCCAAATCATAAACATCCTAGAAGAAAACCTAGGCAATACCATTCAGGACATAGGCATGGGCAAAGACTTCATGACTATAATACCAAAAGCAATTGCAGCAAAAGCCAAAATTGACAAGTGAGATTTAATTAAACTAAAGAACTTCTGCACAGCAAAAGAAATAATCATCAGAGTGAACAGGCAACCTACAGAATGGGAGAAAATTTTTGCAATCTACCCATCTGACAAAGGTCTAATATTCAGAATTTATAAGAAACTTAAACATATTTACAAGAAAAACCCAAAAACTTCATCAAAATGTAGGCAAAGTATATGAACAGACAATTCACAAAAGAAGACATTTACATGACCAACAAACATATGAAAGAAAGCTCAACATCATTGATCATCAGAGAAATGCAAATCAAAACCACAATGAGATACTATCTCATGCCAGTCAGAATGATGATTATTAAAAAGTTAAGAAACAATAGATGCTGGAGAGGTTGTGGAGAAATAGGAACACATTTACATTGTTGGTAGGAATGTAAATTAATTCAATCATTATAGAAAACAGTATGACATTTCCTCGAGGACCTAGAACTAGAAATGCCAATTGACCCAGCAATGCCATTACTGGGCATATACCCAAAGGAATATAAATCATTACACTATAAAGACACATATAAAAATATATTTATTGCAGCACTATTTACAATAGCAAAGGCATGGAACCAACCCAAATGCCCATCAATGATAGACTAGATAAAGGAAATTTGACACCTATTCACCATGGAATACTATGCAGCCATAAAATAAATGAGTGTATGTCATTTGCAGGAACATAGATAAAGCTGGAAGCCATCATTCTCAGCAAACTAACACAGGAATAGAAAATCAAACACCACATGTTCTCACTCTTAAGTGGGAGTTGAACATTGAGAACACATGGACACAAAGGGTGAATAACACACACCAGGACCTGTTGCAGGGTTGAGAGGAGGGAAATTACTGGATGGTTCAAAAGGTGCAGCAAACCACTGTGGCACATGTATATCTATGTAACAAACCTCCACATTCTGCACATGTATCTCTCTCTCTCTCTTTTATTTAATAGTAGAAATAAAGAAAACATATTCATTGATGAGTGAGTAAAGAAATTGCTATTTACAAATACATATGTAGACTCTGTGTGTGTCTGTGTGTGTATGTATATGAACATAATTTGGCCTTAGAAAAGAAGGATATCCTGCCTTTCACAACAATGTGGATGGATGAACCTGAAGCATGTTAGGCTAAATGAAAAAAGCTAGACACAGAAGGAAAATATACTGAATGATCTCACTTATATGTGGAATACAAAACAGTCAAATATATAGTAGAATGTTGATTACAGGGATTGGACAGGGTGGAGAAAATGGAGGCAATGTTGATTAAAGGGTACAAACTTTCAGTTATAAGTTCTGAGGACCTAATGAAAAGCATGATAACTATAGTTAATTATAAGACTGTATACTTGAAATATGGTTAAAAGAGTACGTTGTAAGTATTCTCACCATATGCAAAACAAATTAACTATGGGAGATAATGGGTAATGTTAATTAGCTTGATCATGGTAATTTAAGAAGACATATGTATATCCAAATCATGTTGTATACTTTGAATATATACAATATTTTGTGTCAATTATGCCTCGATAAAGCTTTACAGAAAGAATAATTTTAGTCATCTCATTCACTAAATGAAAATTGACTTTCTTTAATAATGTTAGATTATTACAATAATTATTCAAGGCTTACATAGAGAAAATTAATAAACATTTGTAGGTTGTATTAGTCCATTTTCACACTGCTATAAAGAACTGCTCAAGACTGGGTAATTTATAAAGGAAAGAGGTTTAATCGACTCATAGTTCAGCATGCCTGGTTAGGCCACAGGAAACTTAGAATCCATGGCAGAAGGCAAACGGGAAGCAAGGTGGCAAACAGTTAAGGAGGAAGAGCTCCTTATACAACCATCAGATCTCATGAGAACTCACATACTATTATGAGAACAGAATGGGGGGAACCACCCCCATGAATCAATTACCCTCACCTAGTCTCTCACTTGATATATGTGGATTGTGGAGATTACAATTCAAGATGAGATTTGGGTGGGGAAGCACATTCTGCACATACATCCAAGTCCAAATCCAATCTATTAAAATCTAATATTTTACAGTAAAATATCTTTTGGGATTCCTACTCTCAAAGACTCAACTTTGAGATGCAAAGCCTAACCATATCACAAGCATACATCTGGGTGGAGATTGTGACTTCTGCTTTGTAACAGGTTTGCAAAGCAGAAAGATCCTTAGACTTGAAGCCATGACAATTTTGGTTTTCAGTCCTGGTCTGACTCCACCACTTGCCTGCCAGCACGAACTTGATCAATTTCATTTTGATCTTTTCTGATCTAATAGATGAGGTGCCATGTTTTTAATGCTTTTTTAACCTGGTGGTCATAAAGACAACAGACCAACAGATTGGCAAATAACTCCTAGCATAGCAAAGGAGAAAAACAATGACATCCCACTGACCTGAGCCCTGACATCTGCAGGTTTTCCCTCATCCCATCTACAACCTGGAAAAATTCTCCCAATCAAATTTTAAAAATAACTTTAACAACAGACAAGATGTCAATGGTAATGGTAGGTATTGTGTGTAGGGTGGAAGAAGCTACGTTGGAATTTAGGTGATCAGTATTTCAGAACATAGTATTTTAGGATGATATGAAAATGGATTTCTTTAGTCCTATTTTAAGGTGGCTCCTATCTGTTACACGTTGATAGAAGTAACACATGGGTATTAGAAGAAAAACACATGTTACATAAGATATATGCTAGAAATTTTGTATTTTTGTAGTTGAGTCTTTGAAAGCAGGAATTCCAAAATACATTTTACTGTAAAATATTAGATTTGAATAGATTGTATTTGGACTATGATCCAGGTTAAGTTGTATTTTACTAAATATTACTATAACCATTTTAATTAATATTATAATTACTATTATGAACTCCCTACATTCTTTATATTGGGGTACTTGTGAATTAACTCTTTCACTTTTTTATTCATGATTTTAATAAATAATATTTCAAAAGAGTGTGCAACTGAAAGAATGAAAGTAAGTACCCTAGTAACAAAAGAGACATGGGGACTAAAATCTTATTTCTACTATCTTAGAACTTAGAATTTTTTTAAAATCTTGCTAAGAAGGCAAGAGCAACATATTTTGAGAAAGTCATTAAGTTTGGTTTATTTTGTTTAAAAAATACAATGTATATTCTCTTTAGGCACATTTTAGAGATCCCTATATTGTTTCTGACTTTTAAAAGCTAATTGAAATGCCAAAGATTTGAGCATGAAGCATAAATTTCATTTGACCTTTTAAGAAAAATTATTCTTGTATGTTGTTCAGGAAATGAATTTGTCTTCTCTACCAATCATGTTAGAATGAGCCAGGTGGCAGATTACTTAACATCTCGCCTTTCACCTCTGGAGACTAGGGTTTAAATGTGGCTTATTAAAATACCCAGGAGTGATTTGTGTACATCTCGAAACCATTACAATTGGGCTTAAGTAGCAATCACTTGCAGCTGTGGAGATGCTCTTTCAAAAAAACATTAGAAATGTCATAGGACCAAATCAGGGGATTTCAATAAAGGTATAAAGGCCACCTGGACAATCCATGTGGGATAAAGCTTATGAAAATGATGAATCCAAAGGTCTAGAACTTTCCAGGTCAATAAAAAATATTAAAGGTGCTTTCCTGTTTTTTTTTTTTTTTTTTTTTTTAAAGGAGCAAAAAAGAAAAATGAGTGGTCTCAAGCAGATCAGATTAAGCAGTAAAAGCATCCCTAAAGACATGCAAATTATATTCGTAAGTGAAAAAAATAAAAAATAAAATGAATAGCTTACTAGTGCCCTCTAGTGTACCTTCTCTTCTGCTTTTTGTGGAATGTGTGTGTGTTTTATGGGTTTTTTTTTTTGTAATGTTTTCTAGAGGATAAGTAGGGTTTCTAGAGTGCAAGTAGGGGTTCTAACATAAATATATTTTATCAAAAACAAAAAAAAGGTGTAAATTACTTAAAAACTAAATATTAACATTATTGGAAAAAATAAAAATAGCCAACCTAATAATATTATTACACATATGCGTGTCAACAAACTAACATTATTGGCAAATTAAAAAATGACTGACAGAGAAATGATACCATGTCCCCTTCCTCATGGTTGGGCTAAACAGCCTTTTCCCTGAAAAATGTTTTGCTTCACAGTAACTCTGTTTTGCATCCTAATTGTAGCATGTGCCAACAAAACAGATTGTTTGCTAATTGATATCATAAAGCAAGACAGCCCAGTGAAGGATGATAATTCTGACTCCAGCTAGCAGCAGCTGATGTAGAGCTTGATAGAAATGCTGTCATTTTCAACACAAACTGCCTACAATTGACTTTTCACTGTAAATATAGAGATGTGACAGAAGCCTTAAACACCCACCTTTATTTTTAAAAATGAACTGATAATTCTGCATATACATATATATATGTATGTATATACGTATATACATACATATATACGTATATACATATATGTATATATATGTATATATGTATACATATATATATATGTATATATATGTATATATATATGTATATGTATACATATATATATATGTATATATACGTATATATATATGTATATGTATACATATATATATATATATATATTTTACCAGTTCTAATCTATCTTGTAGCATTTTAAAGAAACTAACTTTAGGAATATCATTGAGTATCTGTACGTAGCACTGGGGATGAGGCAAAACTTTTCGTCCATAGTCAGATGCACGTTCATGAATAACGTGTTTGCTTACAGATTTTTAGAAGGGAATAAAATAGCCAGCACATGAACTATCTCTCTATTGAAAATTCACAAGATGTCAATAAATTAGAATATAAAAAGGATATTTTACTTCAAGTATGTATAAATTCAGCCACAGCATATATGAATAACGAAAATTAGTTTCACATTTCTATGCATCTTTCACAGCAAAAATACGATACTGCTTAATGGAACTTAGCCTGTCAGCACAGAAGAGTGCTTAAATAAAGCATTTTTCTATGTGAAAACTGATATTATTAGGCATTAATAAATGTCTAGGGTGAAATTAAATGTGATTCAGCACAGAACAGTCCTGTGAACATAAGTCTCTAAAGAACAGTGGCTATGCAATGCCAATAATTTAGGCAATAGAAAATAAAGACATGTGGATAGAGAGGGAAGGCTGATATGGGATGCGAAGATTTTTAGTATAGCTCTCAAGGAGAAATATTGAGGTAAAGGGGTGATGTACCACATGCCATAGTACACAGCAACCTTTGTTTAGAAGAGTAACTATTTGTGTTTTAAAAACTCAATTATCCTTTCTAGATATTTGCACTTTATTATAATCTCTCCTCTTTATTTTTCTGCAGACTAAAATCCAATTAAAAAAATAGGCAGATTAGACTCAGAATTTTTATGGTAGAAGAAAACATCAGAGACCATGTAATCGCCCCACCCCCAGACTTCCATTACTTAACAAGTAAGGAAACTAAGGCACAGAGAGGTGAAATCAAATATGTTTAAAATCACACAGCAAGTTAGCAGTGAGACAGAAGGAAAACAAATCTCTAATATTCTATCCATAGTTTTTCAAAGTAGCTATTTTTGGTGCAATGCAAAGTCCTTTAAAAAGTCTTTAAAATGGCTTAATTATCTACCTCTTTTTTAGCTTTAGTTTCAACAATTTAGTTCTTAAAATGGGCAAAAGAACAGAGCCAAGGGAACAAACTACAGAATGGATTGAAATTCCATCACAGTTGATGGCAAACTGTTTTGCAATCTAAAGTTAATCCTGAAGCAGTACTTGATGGACCTTTAATTAAGAAACAAACATCTATGCATTTGTGAGTCTGTCAGTTTACACTTCTAACATTCCTGAACATCACTAATTGACGCAATCTAGGTCTTTGATTATATTATGAGTAACTCTACATTTCCATTTATTTTTTTATTTGCTAAAATTTTCTCCTTTAACCTTAAATTTGTAGAGAAAAATCTGTGATTATAATTTTATTTTTACTATTAAATACAATCTAGCATTATTCATTCAAATTGCTTCTTCCTTATATTATTTTTACACTTTACTCAAAGTTTTTGCCTAGTCTTCAGACTATCCCCATTAAATGTCTATCTGGGTCCTGAGGCTGAACTCAAGTTTCTAAAGCAGGAAGCTGATTTTTTAGCAAACCAGCATATGTAATGCCATCAATATTGCATCTTTGTGAGTATCAACAAGGAACCCAGGAAGTTATAGATCACAGTGTGGCAAATAATACTGTGATCACAATGTGGCAAGTCACATTGTGCAAATAAGACTGTGACTAAAGTCACAGTGTTCACATCTTCCTCTCCTCCTCTCACTGAAGAGCACAGTGAGCAGAATAAGAGTAGAAAAAAAAAAAAAGTATGCAGAGTAAAAACAAAAAGGGAGGGGGATTTTGAGTTCTGAGTGTTCAACATCCAATTTCATTTTATGTCAAAGTTATAATCCATGTGACTTAGTTTTCCCTCTCCAGTGAGCATTAGTGCCACTGTGCCATATGCCACTGTTTGGAGCCATGTCTCTCTTAGTTATCCTTTAATTAGCTTGACCTATGGGAAGGATGGCTTGCAACCAAGCTAATTACATAAATCCACTCCAGGATCTATAATTTTACTACAGACAGCACGTCTGGGAGAATACAAAGAAAAGAACAATTTATCCAAAGTTTCAAACTTCTTCACATATCTCCTATACCAAAGGCATGCATCTTATAGCATGATAAAAGGTAACAATGATTTGCCTCACTTACAATGTGAATTTAATCTTCTTCCCCCTCACATAAACATATAATTGATTTTAAATTTTACAAATGTATGATAAATATAATCTAAAACGTCAAAATTATAGCTAGAAAACTAATTTAAATTAGTTTTAATTAGTGACCAATTGTAATTCAGGCAGTTTTAATGGAGGAAAAAAATGATGAGATGCTAGAATCTCTTTCAAGGTTAAAATAGTGGGGAAAAGAAAAGAAAATCCATTTCATAGTTCTATAAATAAAGCCTATTAAAAAGCAATAACACAAAACAGTCAAAAATCAGAAAAACTGCCCTTTAGGAAAGTAACTATTTGTGGTTTAAAAACTCAATTATCCTTTCTAGATATTTGGTGGGAGTGTAAATTAGTTCAACCATTGTGGAAGACAGTGTGGATTCATCAAGGATGTAGAAATAGAAACTCCATTTGACCCAGCAATCCTATTACTGGGTATATACCAAAAGGATTATAAATCATTCTATTATAAAGACATATGCACATGTATGTTTGTTGCAGTGCTGTTTACGATAGCAAAGACCTGGAACCAACCCAAATGCCCATCAAAGATAGACTGGACAAAGAAAATGTGGCACATATACACCATGGAATACTATGCAGCCATAAAAAAGAAGAAGTTTGCATCCTTTGTAGAGATATGAATGAATCTGGAAACGATCATTGTCAGCAAACTGATGTAAGTACAGAAAACCAAACATTGCATGTTTTCATTCATAGGTGGGTGACAATGAGAACACTTGGGTGCAGGGAAGAGAACAACACTCACAGGGCTAGGTGGCGGGGTGGAGGGGAGGGGAGGGACAGTGGGGCTGCAGGGAGGATGGGAAGGGATAACACCAGGAAAAATGCCTGATGTAGGTGACGGGGTGGTGGGGGGATGTAGACAGCAAACCACCATGGCATGTATGTACCTATGCAACAGTACTGCAGGATGCAGGATGTGCACATGTACCCCAGAGCCCAAAGTACAATTAAAAAAAAAAAAGTTTTGCACATGACTTTCAAAGTTACCACTTTATTGTTAAAACTGTCAACCTTGTGATAGTATAACCAACAGGGTACTACAATTTGGATGTATTTTCCATAAGCTATATGGACAAAACTGAATAAACAATTTAGCATTAATTAAAGTACTAGCATACTAAAGGATTTATGTAGTTATAGGCAGCTACATTTTAATAAAAATAAAATGGCATTTTTCCAAATAAAAGACTCATAAACATTTAATGAAAATGATAATAAAGTTTTTTATGTGACTCTAATTCAGTTAATTGAAAAAATGAATGGAATTTTTATTGCACATATTTTTACATTTTTGTTACTTTACTGAAATAAAAATATGAAGTAACTCCAGATATCTTCTAGACTAATGCCAGCTTTATAAAGATAGGATGACACACCGAAGATCAACTAATGTAGAGATGTTTCCTACTTAAGAGAAGTATTTCATTTTTTCAAAAAACAGAGGCCTATGTTCTTGCTTCATTGAAATTTTAATTATTTGATTATTTTTTCCTTATGTTTGAGAGTTGACTAGTAATATAATGTTAATTTACATATGATAATTAAATCATAAAGAGATTTAGCAACTTGGACAAAGTCATTCAGGTACTAATTAGCAAATCTTTAGTTTAAACCAAATGTTAGGTTCAGAATCCAAATGTTATGATTTTAGTTCTTATATTTACTCCAAGATAATTTTAAGTTATGTATTCCAGTGATACTTATTCTGTTGTAGATGAGAGTCTTACAAAGTCTTATAGTTGTTAGACGTAGTGAACTCCAAATTTCAAAGAATCAGTATGTCAGTATATTCAGCTCTCTTATTTTTTAATTACCCATTTTAAAGTTTTACTTCCTTGTAGTTTCAGTCAACAACCTTTTCCACCAATTCTAATCAGTAGTTCACATCTCTTCCCTCAGTCCCCTGCTCTGTACTGACTCGTCCTGGTTACCTGCCCTGGTCACCTGCTTTGACCTGAGTTACCTTTGGTTACCTGCTCTGACCTGTCCCATAACCATCCTTCCCACCAAACTACACACCCCACCACTCCAGCTCATACCCCTTCTCTCCTTAAAATAGCCAATTGGAATTAGCTTAGACTGTGAAGTCTAACCCTAGCCGATAGGGGAACGACACAGGAGTAGGGGCTACATGCAACAGGAATAAGAACCCCTTCCCTTCCCTTGTCCAGGTGTGTGCTTCCATCTGTGGGCAGCACCTTTCTATAGAAGTAAATTGCCTTGCCAAGGAAATTTATATTTGAGTGCTACCTCTTTTGGAGCACCAAAAATTTATATAACATAATCAAAGCTGAATGCATATGAACCCAAAAGTTTTCCAATACTTACGCTAAATGTGACACTTTCACTAAGTATGAGACTTTAAGTAAAATATGACCTAGTATAAAATAAAGATACTCTGTTTTTCTGTACTTCACTGGCATTAGATTTTTAAGCACTGTAATTATTGTAGATTCATACTGAATTTGTAATCGTTACAACTCCAGGTATTTTCTTTTCATATGCAGTAGTTATTGTTAGCTTAATTGGCATCCTTCTAAATTTATGCAAATATGTTTTGAGCTTCAGTATTTGACTACAATGAAGACAATTTACATTCCTGCTAAACTTCATCATTTTAGTTAGCTGTTTTCATACAAGCAGAAAAAATGTTTTAGCAACCCTCCCTGACTTTTTAATATTTATGAATTTAATAAATACTCCTGGGGTGACTTTATTCAAGGAACTGATCAAAACGTTGGAAAATACATGATGAAGAATAGCCCATTATAGCAAGAATATTTGCATTAATACAGTAATTCATATTATATGCACAATAATAAGATTTTTGACAATTCATTTTTGGCAGGGTCACTGTTATTGATATGCACTTCCTTATTAACTCCTTACAGCACTCTATAGAGTTTGCCTATTACTTTGTTCTGTAGTGAGAACATTTTGAGGGATGTTAAGTCATTCCCTTAAGATAACACTGCTAGTAGAAGTAGAACCAGGGACTGAATACAGTTCCGACTTCACAAAATCTGTCCAAAGGATTTTTCATTCTAGACCTGGAAGAGAGAAGTCCTTTTTCTTTGTGGTCACAACAAGATGAGAATTCAAGCCTAGGAGTACCAGTAACCCTTGTTTTAGCCTTGTGGTAATTGTCATAGAAAGGAAGACAAAGTGGAAAAGAAAATAAGGAAGAAAAATAAATAAAAGGAGTGTAAATGAAATCTAGAAAAGGAAAGGCTAATGATACTAATTTCCAGGTTCCAGACATTCCAGCCATCAACCTGAGAAAATAACATCCCCTTTTGATCTGTGCTAAATAAACTTTTTATTAATATGTCTTTAACATAAACACTATTAACAGAGAATAAGAGAAAGAGGGGGGATAGAATTCTCTGAGGCAAGAGACAGATAGACTTAGCCTTACAGGCAATTGAGATTGAAAAAGAGGAAAGATTGGAGGGCCAGGGGAGTGTGTAAGTACCAGACGTCCAGAAGGCTAAGGTGAAGAAACTATGTCAGCAATTCCCCTACCACATTTATTATAAGGCATTTGACAAGGTGCCACTGATTCCATTTGGAATATTATAAAGACATACTTTTTCGGTAATTGCATTTAAATGGAGTTGAATACTTAACATTTATCCTTACCAATAGCATCTTTAATGAGAACTCCTGTCTTGAATTAATACTCTAGTTTTCATATTAAAGGCTCATTTTTCTACATGTTCTTGGTTTAAATGGATCTTTCTTAGCTCTCTTTGTTTTTCATTGTTGCTGATTTGTTGACTTTGTTTTGAATACTTAGCAGTTTAACTGATAATTTAGAGATGTTTAGATGAGTAGTATAGTTTTTATGCTTGTGTGTAGTTACCTCTATTGAAAGATAAACTATGGGGTGCCCAAGAAGGCTGGACTAAGATGCTGTAATATGCAAGCCTTGTCTAAAGCACCAAAGAAGTGCTTCATGCCTCTGAATGGATCAGTCAGGCTCACTTGATTCTGTGCACCGAGGCACACCTGTACTCATTATCTTATGGCATCTCTGTTTTCTCAAAATTAAACATTTTCTTATTCCCACTTAATCATTTTGCAATAAATTTCATGGTTTGGGAAATAAAGTTTCCATTGCTATTCATTTGCATATTTTTGGTCATTGTTATATTTTCAATTATTTTTATATCATTTAGTTGTAAAGAAAACTTAAAAATGACACATTGCTGAAGTTTGCTTTCTTAACTCAGTCTGATCATGTTTAAATTTAGTAGCATTACTTTGTCATATTTTTTTGTAATCACACATTTTATCATATTTCTGACATAACTTATTTTACTATGTTTTAATAGAATATACATGTGCTTCTTATTTATCTTCTTTCTTCCTGTTCTTTCATGGAAAACTAAGTAGTGTTTACTGTCTGCTCTCCTACTAACTCCTGGTGGTTTGGAAGTTCTAAATCTATTTGTTAGTATATATTCTTAAATTTGAAGTTATTTATTACTTCATCAAATCAAGTTATAGCTAAGCAGTACCTATAACTTCTAACCCAAAAAGTCATTCTAATCAATATTAAATTATATATTCATAGTATAAACTATACTCCATTCACATACACACGCAAACATCTTTGTCACGTTTACTCTCTCTCCAGCATTCCCTACCACCAGGATTTTATTTAAATTAGCAGTAATCTTAAATTTGGTTGAAAGTAGTAGTTATTATATTTAGGTAATCTTTGCATTGTATTGTTTTCTAATTTCTTAAAATTCCACTATGTTAATAATGGCCATTTTAAATTAACTGTGTAGTTATTGTTTTCTATTATTTTCTGTTTTCTTTCTTGAATTGGTAATCTTTGTTATGAATTTATTTTACTGAGTCCATTTATAAGTGATTTTAAGAAATGAAGAATGTATGCAGTTCATTTCAATGTCCTGCATGACCCAACTGTCTTTATTTTAGCTTTTTATAAAAATTATAATTTTGTCAAATACATAATATTGGTTTCAAAGATTTTTCTTTCTCAGCATACTGTAGATATTGTTAAACTGCCTTTGAGAAGCCTGACAGTCTGAGTTTCATTCTTTTGTGTCTTTCCTACTTTTTAATGAAAATTAGAGAATTGTCTCTTTGACCATTGACCTTAGATTTTTTTTTACCTAAATACCTGTGTGTGTATGTGTGCATGTGTGATATAAATCATAAAATCATGACAGGAACGAACAAGTCACAGTGTAAAGAAAGTTTAACTTAGTTTTGATCTTTGTGGTATGTTGCTACATTTTCCCCTAAAACTATTCTTTCTTTTTCTCATAGTTAGAAAGTTGAATTGGAAACATCGTCAACCAGCTAGAGATCTTATTTCCAGGCCCCCTTGCTAGTAGATATGACCAAGTGGCCAAATTCTCAAAAATGAATGGTGGCCAGAAAGAATGTGTGCCACATTCAGGCTGTGGCTGTAAAATATTAATTGGGTCAATACACTTCACTAATGTACATGCATATGTCAGAGATATTGCAGCTTCAGTTCCAGACAACCACAACAAAACAAAAACTGCAAAAAAGAAAGTCACATGAATATTTTTATTTTCTAGTACATATAAGTTATGTTTATACTATACTATAGACTATTAAATGTGCAATAGCATTGTGTCTATAAAACAATGTACATACCTTAATTAAAAATATTTCATTGGTAAAAGATGCTAACAATCATCTGAGACTTCATTGAGTTGTAATGTATTTTTGCTGGTGGACTTTGCCTTAATGCCTATTGCTGCTGACTGATCAGGGTGGTGGTTGCTGAAAGCTGGAGTGGCTGTGGCAATTTCTTGAAATAAAGCAACAATGAAGTTTGCTGCATCAATGAACTCTGCCTTTTAGGAAAGATTTATCTGTAGCATTTGATACTGTTTGACAGCATGTTGAACTTTCTTTTTTAATTGGAGGACAAGCAGTGGCTAACGCCTGTAATCCCAACACTTCAGGAGGCAAAGTTGAGAGGATCACTTGAGCCCAAGAGTTTAAAACCAGCCTGAGCAACGTAATGAGACCCTGTCGTTACAACAACAACAGCAACAACAACAAAAAGTCAATTTTCTCAAATTCTTCTGCTGATTTATCAACTAAGTTTGTGTAATATTTTAAGTTCCTTGTTGTCATTTCAGTAATGTTCACAGCATTTTCACCAGGAATAGATTTTATCTCAAGAAACCTTATTCCATGCTCATCCATAAGAAGCAACTCCTCATCCATTAAAGTTTTATCATGAAATTGCAGCAATTCAGTCACATCATCAGGCTTCTTTTCTGATTCTAGTTCTCTTGCTACTTCTATCATAATTACAGTAACTTCCTCTACTGAAGCCTTAAAGTCATCCATGAGGGTTGGCATTAACTTCTTCCAAACTCCTGTTAATGTTGCTATTTTGACCTCCTTCCATGAAATGAAACTGTTCCTAATGGCATCTGGAATGATGAATCCTTTCTAAAAGGTTTTCAATTAATTTTGCACAGGTCCATCAGAGGAATCACTATCTATGGCAACCACGCCTTATGAAATGTATTTCTGAAATAACTGGACTTGAAAGTCTAAATTACTCCTTGATCTATGGGCTACAGAATAGATATTGTGTTAGAAGGCATGAAAACAACATTAATTTCCTTGTACATCTCCATTAGACCTCTTGGGTTACCAGGCACATTGTCAATGAGTAGTAATATTTTGAAAAAAAATCTTTTTTTTTCTGAGCAATAGGTCTCGAGTGGGTCTAAAGTACTCAGGTAAAGCACACTATAAACAGATGTGCTGTCATCCAGGCTTTCTTGTCCATTTATAGAGGTAAGGGAGAGTAGATTTATCATAATTCTTAAGGGTCCTGGGATCTTCAAAACAGTGACTGAGCACTGGCTTAACCTAAAGTCACCAGATGCATTAACTCCTAACAAGAGAGTCAGCCTGTTCTTTGAAGCTTTGATGATGTGAAGTCAGGCATTGACTTCTCTCTAGCTATGAAAGTCCTTAGATGGCATATTCTTGCATTATAAAGCTGTTTAATCTATGCTGAAAATCTGTTGCTTAGTATAGCCACCTTCAGTTATGTTAGCCAGCACTTCTGGATAACTGGCTATACTTTCTACATCAGCATTCACTACTTCACCTTGTACTTTTACGTTACAGAAATGGCTTCTTTCTTTAAACCTTATGCATCAACCTCTGTTAGCTTCAGACCTTTCTTCTGCAGCATTCTCACTTCTTTCAGCCTTCACAGAATTGAAGAGAGTTAGGGGCTTGTTCTGGATTAAGCTTTGGCTTAAAGGAATGTTATCTTTGTTTGATCTTCTATCCAGACACACAAACTTTCTCCCTAACAGCAATAAGGCTGTTTTGCTTTCTCATCATATGTATGTTCACTGAAATAGCACTTTTAATTTCCTTCAATAACTTTTCGTTTGTATTTACAACTGTTTGGCACAAGAGACCTAGCTTTCAGCTTATCCTGGATTTTGAGATGCCTCCCTTATTAAACTTAATCATATTTCTATTTTTTTGGTTTAAATTCAGAGACATGTGACTCTTCCTTTAACACTTAGAGGCTATTTTCAGGTTATTATATGGTCTTATTTCAATATTGTTGTGTCTTGGGGAATAAGGAGCTTTAGGAAAGGGAGAGAGATGGGGGAATGGCCAGTTGGTTAAACAGTCAAAACACATATAGCATTTATTGGCTAAATTTGCCATCTTATATGGGCACAGTTCATGTCATCCCAAAACAATTACAGTAGTAACATCAAAGGTCATTGATTACAATCACCGTAATAGACATAATAAAAGTTTGAAATATTGCAAGAATTGCCAAAATGTGACACAAAGATACAAAGTGAATTCATGCTGTTAGAAAAAAGGTGCCAATAGACTTGTTCAACACAGCGTCGTGAAAAATAAAAAATGCAATATCCATAAAGTATAATAAAGCAAAGTGCAAGGTTTGCCTGTAAAGAAAACTCAGAAGCCTTTCAACAAGGAATACACACACACACACTTCTCCCTAAATAAATTTCCTATTGTATGAAATGTATGGATGTTAATTAACACCACACTAAAATTAATTAAGCTAACTACAAGTCAAAAATAAGTATTAAGCAATTTTTTGGAATATGCTAGAAAATAATTACAACATTGCATTAAAAACTCATAAGCTGAAATTAAACTCTAGTCAATGGAAAATTCAAAGCAAATCTAATAAATCAGAAAAATAAAAATTGAGTCAGCCTGAATATGCTTAGTTACTCAGACCTTAACTGATTTCACAGCTTCAATTTTCATGCAATTGACTTACTTTAGCACATTATTCTCTTTGGTGCTCGTAGTTCTAAACGTGAATGTGGGACCCATCCTAGAAACCTCGTGTACTAGCTTCCACACGTGAGTTTTTCTTGCTCCTGTATGCAATAGAATTCTGGCTATTATCTGGACTATAATTTGTGCAGACTCCAAAACACTCTTTGTCTTTACTGTAGTCTTTTTTTTCCATAATAGGTAACATGCATATACATAACAATGATTGACAGATGCATTCTGAAAAAGCACCTGGCAATGTTTTAATTAGGTAAATGATACAGTTATACTGAGTAGATTTAGGAGAATACTCCTCATAGAGCAGCAAGCTTTCCTACAAATTTCCCAAAAGACAACCAAGAATAAATACTGGCTCTCCTCCACCCCTAAAAATACCAATCTGTTAATACTTGTGCTTCTGAAAATCCACCACAGCCTGTGTTTTTAATTTGTTAGACTTGTAGGTATTACTTTTGGGAAGTATTTTCCCCTCGCCTTCACATTTTTTTCCAGTTTATTGATCTTTAAATTTTCAGTAAAAAGACGATAGAAGACATAATGGTAACTTGCTGAGGCTGCTTCCCAGAACTGGGCACCTAAGAACCTACAAAAAGCCATATGTCTTCTCTCATTTTTTTTCATACTCCAAATCTGACCTTTCTATAGTTTTTGAATTCTCTAGGTCTCAAATCATTTGTCATGGTCTATACATGCCAGTTTGCTCTCTCTTTTTCTGTAGCTATAAAACCAAGTCGATATCCTCATTCATTTCCTTTCCCTTAGGTACTCTTTACACCTTTCAAATGACTTAAGCATATTTCTTAACACTCTGACCTATTCCCATAAGTGGTCCCAACTTTCTCCCAATCTTATAGAGAAAGCACTTTCGGGATGGTCCTCTGCATCCTTTATCTTTTCTACAATACATATTTTGGCAAAATTGAAAAACCTATATAGTTGCAAAATGATCCTACCCTTGTCCATGTTTCTGATATTCTAAAGTCTAAATGTAATGATCCATTCAGACCTAGAATTTGGAATTATTCTCATCTTCTACAGAGTAAGCATGCATTTTAAAGAAAATATATTCTAGGCAGATCTCCTGTTTTTCTCTTTTTCTCCTTAACACCTGATCTTGTAAAAATTTATCATATTTTTTCTAATCAACACAATAGGTTATTACATCACCTATATAGTACAAACAGACATCAATTCCTCTTTATTTCCAGATGAACTACATCAGGTCTACTCATAGTTAAGCCCAAACTTTGGTCCTCAAAATTTATTAACAGAAAAAGTTTATTTAAATGACAGTCTTTTAGTATTGGCTAAAAATGAGAATTCAGAGGAAAAGAGTATGTCATATTCACCAAGCCCAATGTGCACGTATCAAAACAGTATGTATTTTAGACACAGCTGAGTTATATTCATGAATATGAATTTTTGGCCCACCATTGTCTTGTTCTGACTCCTTGTTCACTATTATTATAAGAACCAGGCTTTTACACAATAATTGTCCACAACAAACATGGCTGCTCTAAAAGTTGGAGCTTCTAAGCAGCTTCTCCCAAATCTTGGTGCATGAGATATGCTCTGCAAAATGTGAGATAGTAAAAGTCAACATTGATTCACAGATCATATATAGAATTTCAAGTCCCATGAGAGTGATAATGTTTACTGAGTGTTTCTAAATAAAATATCAATCCATTTATCTCCCTAGATACCTGTATTTTAATTTTGGTTTAAACCAAGCCAACAAATGGTAGAAAATAAAAGTTATTGGTGAACAATCTTTTTCTAAAGAAACTTATCCTGTCCTCCTTTTTTTCTCGATCTTATGCTCCTATTCTATTTGTATTTTCTTGGGATCTGAACATATTTAAGTATTTTTTTGATTTCACTTCAAATTGTATACAAAAACAGAGAAATAGATAATTTAAATTAAATTTTAAAAATTATTTTTTAAATTTTTATGCTTCCCAGCATCTTACACGCATTAAATAAGAATCTCTGTAGCAAATCATGATTTCAGGATAGCTATAACACTTACCAATTAGTAACTTACCATGTGAGATTAAGTGTCAGCATTTATAATTTGGTGATCTTAATCTCACTGGGGTTATTGAATAGCATAATACCAAGTGCTAGCTCATTATATTTTACACATTAGATATTAATCGTCATTTGTCTTATTTTCCCTACTAAACTCCATCTTTAATTTCTTTGATTTTCCTTCTCTGAGAATCAATCTATTATTTGGTAGGGGCAGGAACATCTGTAAAATCTAACTAAATCATACATGAGAAATCTGCCCCCATGATTCAATCACCTCCCACCAGACCCCAGCTCCAATACTGGGGATTGCAATGCAACACGAATTTGAGTGGGGACACAGATCCAAGCCATATGGGCCTCAAGAATGTTCATGTGAGTAGGGCCCCAATCGTTGTATCTCTTGAGGATATTTTCTGAAGATAATAGTACAACAAGCTTTATTTAAGCTGTTTGCACTTTTGCCAGTTGTTGAATCCTAAGATGAAATAACATGCATTTTCTGAAATGGCTCTGTTGCATCCATGAAGCTTTTATTTAGATATCAACAAATTTGGGATTAATGTTAATATACTGAAATTGCTTTACATCCTGGTTCCCTAAATCAGCCTTTCTCTGGGATCTTCCAGTGGATCTCTTATTTCACCTTAAAGGTCACAGAGAAGTGGATCTAGTTGCAGCTTGCCAGTCACTTTTGGCAAGAAATGTAAGGGTTCTTCTCTGTGTCTCCTGATAATTAACAGGTAAAAAGTATGTAATTATAAACTCTCAAAAGAGGAGGAACAGTTAATTTTACCCCTTAACTGTAGTCTAACAAAATTTACTCTGTAACAAACTCATAGGTCTTTTGAAAGCCTATCTTTATACTTAGTGCAACTGTGATGGATTCAGGATCTGGCCTCAGCCTTGCAAGTTCAAAACTTACCCAGGGATAGTCAGGAATAGATTTGTTACCTTTTCAAGAATTATTATTTCCATTTCTATACACACTTAGAATGTATAAAGTAAATTTACTATATGTTACTTGAACTTTACTTAAGCATCTGTAGGTTGCATGGCATTTTAATAATTTCTCTGAGAAACTGAGTTTAGAAATAACCCAGCTAACATGGCACCCAATGACTATCATTCTCCTAGTTCCCATTTTATGTTCTTAGCACCACCTCAAGCTCAAAGTGTCAGTCGAGAGCCAGCTCAATTTATGGCAAAGTCAGTATGAATAACAACTATAAAGATAGTCAGTTCCTGTACAATACAAGGAAGAGTTTTTAAAATAACTTATTTCAGTATTTTCAAACTTGCTGTGGTGAAGATATAGGGTTTTTGTTTGTTTTGTTTCAATTTCTAATCTAAAGAAGACATTAAAAGTAAGTTATTAGAAAAATTAGTAAGAGACAAGATATAAAGCCAAGTTTTTGAACTAAAATTACCCTGTCAAATTTTACACAGTATTTGACATACTCACTCTCAATTTCTTTACTTATCTTATTGCAGATAGATGGCTGTTTTTTTTTTGTTTGGTTTTGTATTTTTGTTTTTTGAGACAG
Organism: Plecturocebus donacophilus; assembly: GCA_004027715.1. Taxonomy (NCBI): domain Eukaryota; kingdom Metazoa; phylum Chordata; class Mammalia; order Primates; family Pitheciidae; genus Plecturocebus; species Plecturocebus donacophilus. The sequence continues at coordinate 47,713 of PVKP010016580.1, forward strand.
AGTCTCACTCTCATTGCCCTGGCTGGAGTGCAATGGCACAATCTTGGCTCACCACAACCTCTGCCTCCCGGGTTCAAGTGATTCTCCTGCCTCAGCCTCCTGAGTAGTTGGGATTACAGGCACCCACTACCACGCCTGGCTAATTTTTTGTATTTTTAGTAGAGATGGGGTTTCAATATGTTGGTCAGGCTAGTCTCGAACTCCTGACCTC